>JAACJT020008863.1:0-47629 GCA_009936485.2 Gymnarchus niloticus | reverse complement strand
GGTAGGGGGGGGGGGGGGGGGGGGGGGGGGGGGGGGGGGGCGGGGGCGGGGGGGGGGGGGGGGGGGGGGGGCTACAATAGCTGACAGCATGAGAGGAAACAGGCGGTAGACTCCCGCAAAGCTGGCAGCCCGGGGGTAGACCGCCGACGAGCGGTTCGGGGATCCCGCACCAAACGACGAGCACTGCATTACTGACGCGGCCGCGGGACATGACCATCCATCCTGCGGTAATCACAGCTGCCGGGCCCCCAGCTGTGTGTACACAAACCTAATGGGGCTGGATACTCTGCTTGACAACCAGAAAAGAAGCAGGAACATGACAGAAAACTCAGCACCATAATTAAGATAATTACAGCCTTGGTTTTTCATCAGACGGCTGCTTCATCCTAATAGCGAAGACTGTGATCCCAGCCCCTCCCGCCTTCACCCAGCTGATACTCACCTTTCTGGGCTTCAGCTTGTCCTGCAGGTCGTACTGCCCGATCCCCTTGTAGCTGATTCCCAGCCACCATGGGATACCCTGCTTGTCCTGCTCGGGGGGCAAGAATGTCTGTCACGCCAACGGCTTCACTGCGGTGCTTTTCCAGCGGCCAGCCACCCACCCACCCCCCCCCGGTCACCGTTAAATGGAAATGGCTGTGCTGGGAGTTTAATTCGCCCGAGCAGCCCCATAAATAAGAGCGATTGGACCGGAGACGCCCCGCTCAGGTGAGCTTTATGACAGAATCTGTCTCTGGCTGAGAAAGGTCACATGCAGTATTAGCAGTCTAATGGAAAATCTGCACCTTAAAACCAATACAGCAGCAATTAAACATCACATTTACATCATCAATTCTACATTTCGCCAACAGACAATGGAAATTTTATCATAATCAGGAAACCACAGATGTTAAGATTTTACACTGCAATACAGTGGTATAATAATTTAATCGGTAATGGAGAAGCACACACTTTAAACAGACTAGCTACTCTCTACGTTCCTCATGACTTCAGAGAGGATTGCTCAGTATCTTACCTTCACTTCATAATAATGGACACCATACGTAGGGAGGGATTCCACCAACGTCAAGTACCTGGGAAGGAAAAAGACCGTAAGGCACAAAGCCACAGTCGTAGTGGTTAATGGCTGACCATAGTGTACGGTTAGCATTATCCTCTGTGCAATTCAACAGGCCTGCCGGCATTTATCCACCGGCGACGGTACAGCGTTCGATTTTGACCGCCGTGAGAGATAGGGACTAGGCTCCGCCTGGCTTTCCCAGAACGATCCGATGCATCATCACAGGTTTTGCTGAGATGAGCACTCTCTTAACGACCAGCAGTTACCCGCCCTTCGTGGGAGACTGGTTCCCCTGGGAATGACCGCCCCAACTTACTGTACAACAGCTTGTCCTCGAGTGAGCCCTTTCAGTGCCTTATAATGTTCGATGACCCGGTCTTCGCTGCGAACAGAACAAAATGCCGTTTTTAGAAGGTGGAGAAGGACGGACAGTATGGAAACCCTCTGGATTCAGTCACACCCATCTGCCTCTGGCTGCTGCTCGTTGCCAGGATACAGCCTCGCAGCCTGCATCTGCATGGGGTGCTTCAGGATGAACTGGCCCCAGTTGGGCAGGTGTCGTAAATGGGACCCCAAATTGTTCTGCCCTTCAGCGACAGGGCATCTATGTCAGCCAATCAGATCAAATCCACATTTACTCACTCAGCAGGCATATTCGTCCAAATCAGGTAATATGTCAAGAGTACAAAGCTGTCACTGAGTCAGCTGCTAGGCTGAGCTTCAAGAGGGGTACCAGTAAGGAGCGTGTGACAGTCATGAGTGACAACTGGGCCATAGGACACACTGCCTGGGACCTGATATTAGACCAGGGCCTCAGAGGTCCTGGTGTCAGCAGATCAAGGTCAGTTTGTTGGGCTGCGTACTGACAAGGACCAGCACACGGCGACTTACCCATAGAGATAACAGTCATGATGTACGTACGATGCAATCAGCCCGTATAATCTTAAAAACACTCTTTAAAACAGGCTAGTCAAGTTCAGCCTGATGATCTCCTACAGTTTAACACTATCTGAAAAGGGCATCACCGAACCACCACAAGGACGTGGCCACTGTTAAAGAGTTATGACCGACCAGTAAGCCAGGGATGGGTGTTCCTTTAGGACCTTGGTAGGGAGAGTCGGCAGCTTCTTCAGGTCGCTTCTCGTGTTTTCATCACTATAAACAGGAACACAAATTAACACACATTACAAATAATCGTCACTGGAAACGACACCTTGATCACTTGTTAAGATTACAGACCAAAGTTCACCGCCCATCGAGTCTACCTGATCTTAACAATAACGGCACACAAAACCAAGCATACTGCACAAATTCCTGTCATTTACTGTAGTAAAAAAAAGTCAGTATTTTAATCTAGACAAGTAAACCTTACAGGTAGCCTATAACAAAAACGTCTTCATCTGTCACTCTGTGAAAAGACCCAGGAGTTTATACCTCCACACACGAGCAGATCGACTGCAGACAGAGAAAACGCTGAACATCTCGGCAGTAAATCAGCATGTTAACGCACACCTGCATGCCGGAGCATGCCTCCCCTTCACCACGACGCCACCCTGCACAACTCATTACCCCGAAGGATGGAAAACAAAAACGGTGCATTTCGCCAATAGAAGGTATGATTTTTAACGATTATTACCTGCGCCGTTTCAAAACAGCCTCGATTCTCTACATGCAGCAAAAAAAAAAAAAAAAAAAAAAAAACTACGCTGATGTCAGCATTTCAAGCCACAGGCGAACTTCAAAGGCGGCTCGTCACGTGCGTCCCAAGAAAGACCTTTCACGGAAAAGTCACCCAGCTGGAAATATGGAGCGAGGTCGCATCCCAGGTGCAAACAGCCGGGCGATCCACAGTTCACACGTTAAAAAAAAGACGACAACCCCCCTTCCCCGTGCGCTCCATGTCAGCGGCTTAACGAACGGGACCCCGTCTGACGTGTTTGCTCACAGCTCCCGAACGATCGTTGGAGCACGACCAACGGAGGACGGAGCAGGCCGGTGTCCGCCAAACAGGAGAGAGGCTGATGTTTCACACCTTTCGTGTAAACTACACATCTCTCACACTGCGTGGACTCACAAGTAGGCAGCCAGCTTGGAATGCAGCCTGCAAAGCATTTTATAACGACAATGGCCGCACTGGGAAGAAAAAAAAAAAAAAAAAAAAAGCCCTGCAGGCAAATCCTCATATCCAGAGCGGCAGGATCTACAGCATGCTTAACACAATCTGACTATTCTAAAGTGAGTCAGATTTGGATTAATGACCAGATGCTTGCTTATTTCAGCAGGATTCCACACAACGGCATCTCTCAAGTACAGTAACACTTCCAAAATCTCACACAGATATGCCTGGGTGCACTTACTATGTGCTTAAAAAAAGTACGTTTTTCCACCATAAAAACATTCACAACATCAAAAATCAGCTTTATCTGCCTTCGTTCAAAACTGGGCATCTGTCCCACCCTCCTCTGCCCAGCTCCACGAATGTAACATTCAGACGTGAGATGTATCTGGCGTCTGAATTACCAGGGTAGGGTAGAGAAGACAAGAAGCAGCCCTGCAGAGCAGCCTGTCTGTGACTGACACGGTGTGAGGGCAGGCAGGCAGGCTTCCTCTGACTCACTCCGCAAACGAGGCAGGAGCACCGAAGGCTTTTCAACAAAGTCAACAAAAGGGAGGACGTTTTGGCCGGAGAAGTGAAAGCCACTTGGAACGGCTGACATGGCAGCACTAAGGTATTGCACAACTCAAATGACACTCCTAAACCTGAGCAGAATTTCACTTAAAACTCACAGCCACTTATTAAAGCAAAAATTAGCAGACATACAATTTAAAAAAAAAAAAAAAAAACTAACTCTGACTAAGAACACTCAACAACTAGTTTGGCGGTAAAGTATGTAAATAGCTTTATCTTGCTTGGCTGCTAACGACGGGATCTAAAAGGTCCAACAGGCGCTTTTCAGCAGACCCTGGACAAACAAAAGATTCCACCAGGACAGGAACGTGGAGCCTTCAGGTCAGGACTGTCATCAACCGCCAAGCACTCTGGCACACCCGTGTCGGCTGTCTGGAATTCAGGACGTCTCTATCACGTTGAGAAGATAACCTCAGCACTCCCGAAGCGAGTGCCCCTACAGCGATGTGCCAGCCAGCTGGAATCTCTCACCCCTCCCTCCAAGTGCTGTGGGGGCCACGGATGCCGGATCAGCGGGATGCTGCCGCGGTGGTGCTAGGAGCCAACCTGCCGGCCCAGCGATTAAGTAAAATCTGACGGACAGAACAACGCCTCAAGGTGCCCCGTGCCACTCCAGGGGCACAGTCAGGATCCCTAGAGCACGGGATACTCTTCAGATTCTGTACACAACCCTGACATCAATCTACACAGGAAGTTTACATTTATAAAGCCAAAATAATCAATGATCATTTTATTACCCAAATAACCACAGATCCCTCTGTTGCTGTTGTTATCATCATCATTTATTATCGCTAGGCTCCGACCCCCAGGCAGTTTATGTAATAACTTACACAGCTGGATATTTCAGTGGAACTATTCAGGTTAAGTATCTTGCTTAAGGGTCCTACAGCAGAGCAAGGCTCGAAAACTACACCTACTATTAAAATTTCTGCTTCAGTAGAGCTTGCTGCAAAAAAACGGGAGCCACATTTAGCGGTTTTCCACCTCAACTCGAGACAAGGCATCGCCGCAAAACAGGCCTGTTTAGAGTGTGCTACGATTTTGGTCGGCAGGTGGTGACGCCAGATCAGGTACCCACAGAGAGTCTGAAGCGGCTAGGGTAACAGGGGGTACTAGGGAGTACCGGGACCGAGCCAAGCCAACGGCGGCACATGAGCATGCCTCCGGGGAATCCCCAGCATGGCAGGAAACGGTTCACTCCTACACATCTAATTTACAGCCTTCGGGACACTCGCTCGGCTTTCACTGCTCTACAAGCAGGGGTAAGGGACACCGATGTGTGTGCGCGTGTGTGCGTACATGCGTGCGGGGACACAAGACACACGGGAACAGGATCATCTCCCCTCCCTCTATTCATTCACGTAGACCAGATCCTCTCACAGGATCAATTTTTGACTCCGCCGAGATGAAGTGTAACACACCCTTTGCCCCTAGCAGGCTGATATTTAAAACTTAACAGCTCTGTTTGACAGCATGAATAAAAAAGAAAACTGTCAACATAGCAAATATGAAATTCGGATTTAAAAACTCTCCCACAAAAAGCTCAACGGAGATCTGGTGAACATATACATGAACGCAGTCCACAACTCCATGCCGCCTTCCTGTGGACGAAACAGTTACAAAACGGCGTGTTCAGCATCTCGTGGGATGACAAAACTATCGGAAAGGTGCAGGTCCCACTGTTTTATGCTGACCCATCATGAAAATGCTGCTATTGGTGGCTAAAATAGAATGCCCGAGTGAGAGGGAGGTGAAAAAAAGTCATCTTAAATTTTCGAAGTGACAGAAATGTTATCACTCTGTATAGTGCTGTCTCAAATAACACACTGCCAACTAATGACACACTACTCCAGTGCGTTAACCACAAGGCTTGTGATAATCTCCAAGAACAAGCTCAAGCACTGAACCGCAAAGTCACAGACCATCAGTTGAATGGAAGGAAACCAAAAAAATAATGAATTACAGCTACACACAATAAATCTTCAGCTTTTTTGTATGGTCTCATAGACATTTCCAGGGATGTAGTGTGGGGGAAAAAAAAAAACATTTGCCTACAAGGTAATTCCGTAAGACACACCGATATAAAAAACAATATAAATTTAAGAAATGTTCCAAAATACAAATCACGGGGGGAAAAAAGGAAATATTTACATTTCTTGCATTGACTTACAGAGTTGCCAATTTTAATATCATCACACGTACCCTGTAGCCAAACACCCACCACGCCAAAAGATCACCATCTGGGCAGTCAAACATTAACCTACGACGGTGACCTTTCTGGCTGCTGTTTGTTGACTGAGCTATGTCCCAGTACGCTTCTCCACGCTACAAAAACACTGTGAACCTTTCATTCCAAAACTACCGGGAAGCAGCAGAAGAACAAAACAGAGCAGACGTCCAGAGCACAGATCACCACAAGCGTAGCCTCATGATTGACGTGCCATCCAGCTCGGGTGTATGGTACAACGGGGGCCGGGGAGCGTAATCTGACTGCCCTAGAACAACGCGGCTGGTCAGCCTGCGTGTTCAGAAGCAGCTGCTTGAAGACTTCAGGCGGTACATCGAGCCATCAGGACCCGATCATGAACGCTTTCCATATCTTCTCTTGTGGTGCTGGAGGTGACAGCGCCAGGAACTCCCTGGCAACAAGGCGCTGTAAACAAGAGAAGAGATGCCCTTACCTGGTGTAGTCCCCCTTAGCCTCCTGCAAATAGAAGGGATGGAAGATGGAGAGAGTGAGAGAAGAACAAGCATGAGCAGAACAGATGTTTGACTCTGATCCTGATCCTGGGCTTAGGCTGCTCATCGGCGCCCCATCTCCACCTCCATTCCACGAATGTCCAAACTCTAGTCAAGTGTGCGTGATTTCATTCAGAAAACCTTCAGGTCCAACAGAAGCACACGTCTGGACCGTGGAGGATGGTGCGGGACCATCAGTTTGAAGCCCCACGTACCGCACGGAGAGCGCCTTCGCCCCTTTTGAGAGGAACACCCCGAAGCTCCGACCGGGAATCCCCACTACACGACTAGTGATACTTAGTCAAGCGGGTTAACGACCGCCGACGGTCGCTGCGGGGTTCATCCAGGGTTCAGCTAACCGAGGTCCAGGGTGAAGGCTTCTCAACATAAGGGGGGGGGGTTCACTCGGCGTCACGACACTTTAATCGGGGCTGTAGGGTGAGCAGCGACGACGAGACGAAGGAAAGTCGGGAAAAAAAAAAGTCGGGAAAAAAAAAAAGTCGAACAAATGAAAAGTCGAACAAATGAAAAGTCGAACAAAAAGTCGCTCTCACCTGCAGTGCGTAGGCTGCTAGCTTGAAAACGTGTTCGCTCTCCACTTCAGTGTCACCCTGCGACGAGAAGACGAAGAAATAAACTCGACTTGACTCGACTGCGTGATACACACACACACACACACACACACACACCAGCTACCGTACGGGGTCCGCCGCCACGGGCTGAACCATTAGCCGGCCAAGCCAGGGAGACACGGGCTCATTCATTTCTGACGTATTCTTCGTCTTATGTTATTCTGACATTTTAGACAAAAAAAACAAAACAAAAGAAAAAAACCCACAAGGCTGAGAGAGCAGAGATGAAACGGTGATTTGGAATCTGGGCACACATTTCAAATAAAGCTGCACCCCCCCCGTCGTGGACATGGTACGTCCCCAAGCAGGTTCACCGCTCCAGTTCCCAGCGGTAATTACAATTGCACCGTACTTCAGGGTTTCTTGTATGTATACTTTTTTAATATTCTCTTGTGATTTAATGCTGGGGAAAAAAAAAAACACACACACACACACACAGGAACTGCGGCAACGTTGTGAAGTTCTACTGCAGGGGATAACTTAGTAAACATGATGCATTTGGGCTTCAGGTCAGCCCACACCACCCTGCACGGCTCCATCAAGTGACTTGCTTCACTTTTAATGTTGGCTTCGTGTCTGTGCACGTCTTATCTAAGGTATAGGGGAAGCTTTACTTTTAAAGATTGTTAGAAGTGTTAGAAAACAGCAGGTTCAGCAGCCACATCCCTGTATCTGCACAGGCTGCTGCTGCTGCTGCTTTCCCGTTTGTTTGCATCCAGTTATGAATTTTAAGCATTCATTTTAAGTCCCCCTGTTTACAGTCCTGTGCTATTTACACCTTATATTAAAATGTTTTATCCACTGCCTTGGAAAATAAATTATAATAATCCACATGGGAGAAAACAAGTGTTTTATCAGTGTGGGGGAGGAGTCCCTGAAGTAAGTTACTGCTTGTGTTAATGTCATGATTATTTGCATTAGTGTATCCTAAGGATCCCCTTCTGTGCAGCTCTGCATGTCTTCCAAACGTCCTGTTCCGCACCGGCTTTCCCCCAGAGAATGGCCCTGCCGAATTGGAACCGCCTCTTTTTGAAAGTTTTGGCCAATCGCAATTTCGCGTTATGTTAATCCGGGATTTCCTTACCGGTTTTGCTAAGATCGCCTCGTCGCTGATCGGCCAAAACAGACTTGACTCTTGAAATGTGTTCCAGTCCCGTCGGGTGCTGAGTTGATAGTCCGGGATGCCATCACCAAGGTTACTGAACCTGTGACGTCATCGCCGTCTGGGCGTGAGCCAATCAGCTTCAACCGGGGCGTTTCAAATAAAGCAGGGGGGCGTGTCTCCGAGGTAAAGCCGGCGCAGAAAAACATAACGCGTCTGCCAAGTCTGACTGGTCCAGGGCTCTGTCTGTTTGGTCCAGTTCTTAATGCCTGATGGAGCTTTCCCTTCTCTAATTAATACAGGCTCCATCCAAAATTTTGCCCAGACAATACTGCATTGCCAGTAAGATGCCAGACTGAGTCTGTCTGCGGGACTCAAGTGGCTCACACACGTGTTCTGAGTGTTGAAAAGCTGTGAATTGCTTCATTGTTCTCTCCAGGCTGGCACAGTGAAAGAATGCTTAGGAAAAGTCAGCAACGTGTCATGTTTTGGCATTAAAGGGATATTGTGATTTTCTGGACAATATAATGAAAGCATATTTTTTTGTAAAAAGGAATGCAACAGACATTAATTTAAAAAAAAAAAAAAAAAAGAAGGTTCAAAGCATAAAAATGAATAGAGAATTGAAAAGCTTAACGCAACAATGGGTTTCCAGAATAGTGCCTCCCCTGTTAAAGCCAGTATAAATGATGCTTTTAAATTCATAAGCGCTGGACAGGGGCCCGTGCTCGAACAGGCCATTCCGTGTAGTTGACGGCTCTGTTTTTTACAAACCTTGTAGACAAAAGAACTTGATGGATGTTGATTGTGTTTCTGGCTGACCATGCTCGTTTTCAGTGTTGAGGTCTGCCAGCAGGGTTTCCTCGGTTGAATTTGCAGTAGCTACCCCTGTTTTATGTTTTGTTATCCTAAAGAATTCCCACTTCCACCAATTGTCAGTATTGTGATAATGCATTTCCCAAAATCTTATGCACTTGAATTGCTTCAGTTGTGGCTCCAAATTTGTTTGTTTGTTTGTTTGTTGTGGTGCTTCTTTTTGGAATGTAGAAGAGTTTTTTTTTTTTTTTTTTTAAATCTAAATTTTGACGCAGTAGTTAACTTGGTCTGAAAATATTATGACATGAATGCTTTTATGTATCCATTGCAATGATACAGTGAATAAATAGGCATGAGGCTATGGATAATCAATTCAGTCATGTACGGTGTCAGTCCGCATAACACTTTAGGATGACTTTAGATATTTTACTGATTCAAAGCCAAAAAAAATCAACAAGCAGTTGTGCCTTTATGAAAAACATGTAACCAGGACTGTCCTGTATATACCGGTGTATTAGAAAATGTTTCCGATAAAAATGAATGCACGTCAAATGGAAAACATAAATAAGTCCTCAAATTTACAAAAGCCTTACATCAATGTCAGTTTCTCAGATCTCAAACTACTTTGTCAGTGAGTCAACAGCTTGTCCAGGCATGAAACTGCTTGAAAAGAGAGAGTTCTGTGATGGATTTCCCATTTATAATAAGAAAATACATTCATCATAGCCCTGTTTTGAATAAGTGATCATGGAAAATGGATGGATGGATGAAAAATATACAATAAAAGAAAGTAATGCAAACACTTCTGATGGTAAATATTATTGATCTCAGAAGTACAAAAAACTTACATTACAGATTGACGCTTTGGCGTTCAGAAAAAACAGTTCCACTGTGATGTTTTCTTTCAGAAATGAAATGTTCTCAATATAGAACCTGGAAATTCAAATACAGGAAATTAAACGTGAAACAATATTTGCATATAAATAATTACAAATATGACTTGTTTTGCTTTCTGCAAGTGTCTAGAACACCTGGCTATGCCCATTTGATTACATTTTACATCTTTCAGTGACATATTTACAGTGATGTGGTTTCTAACTGTATATCATGTTTAGCCTCGATCATTGATGCCCCCTGCTGGATAAGAAGCATTAAGACAGGAGATGCTGGCCTGCCTCATCCAACTCCCACGCTACTATGACACAGTGAATTCCCCTACCAATATGACCGCTGTCTTTACACACTACAGGTAAGAGGACCCCATGCAGGAGAAACAAGGCCCACATTAAAGAAACCTCATCATTAGTTTAGTCCTGAGCAAGATTAGGCAGATTAGTCTGCAAAGTGGGAATAGAGCTCTCACCTGACCAGGAATTTCAAAGCGATCGGACCTGTCCTCTTCGAGAAGTCATGTTCCAGTACTCTGCGGTCCAGCTGCAGCCATTTGCACTGTCCCCTGGAAAACGACAACGTGTAGGACCTGTCAGTTTAGTCGCTTTGCTCTTTCCGTAGGAATCGCTGATGCTGTCAAAACTCTCACTGGTAATGTTAGATGTGTTTGTCACCCGATTCTTAATTCACGTCAAGCTTTTTATACCATTATTCTTTCCTATGGCATTTTCTTAGGTGCAATGCTTTAAAAATGCAATTCTTTCTTTTTTTTTGTATTCTTGGTATTACATATGTCAGTTTTATAAAACGAGGTGAGTGAGATGAGAGCTAAAAGCAGAAACCCTATCATCCAGCGTCGGCCATGTGTATTTAATGCAGTAAACAACTATGACAATTCCCAAAGCAAGTGTTATCATTTCTCTTTCCCCTCATATGTGATTATTTTTCTCTGAGTAACTCTTAAATTTCCCATGCTGTTTATTTAAGAGTTGAGGGTTCAGCGAATAGCACTGCAGCCTTACACCGGCAGGGTTGTTGGTTCAAATCGTAGCCTTGCTCTGAATGTGTGGATTTTGCATGCTTGCCCCGTATTGCGTGGACTTCCACGCAATCCAAAGACCAGTAGTCAGATGAAGCGGTGACCCTAGTGTGTTGCCCTCTGATGGACTAACATCCCATCCAGGGTGACCCCAGCCTTGTACTGTATGGTGCCCAGGACCCCAGTGACCCTGTACTGGATAAGCAGTCACAAGATGGATGGGTTTTTCTGAAAATTTCTTACAAGTCTCTCGTTCATTTCTAAGTTTTGACCATAATATAGATGCCTTCAATACAGTTGTAACTGCAATATGACTTTAGAAGGGGTTTTAATTTCATCTCCGTTAGCAGGAAATGTTGCCATAAAGGAAACAACCCCGGATTAACCAGCTCCGTAACGAGCAAGCAACGTGCACAAAAACCATCTAAAAGAGAAGCGTGAAAGGATCTCAGCAAATGAGTACAGTCTGTTTACATTACAGGCAAAATGAATGCTGTGGTCTCATCACAACATACTGTGAACATTGAAGTGGCAGGAACAGCATGTTTTAGCTGTCATTGTCGCTGGGGAAGCCGCTAAAGGACAGTTTGGGGTATACCAAAATCTCCCTGGGAAACATGGCAAACACGCAAAAGACAAGCCGTTGACATATTTGAAAGTGTTTATAGAGATGCTGTGTTACATATGTATAGATATTATATACTTACGTGTCATCTATATAGGTAATTCCAAAAAACTCTTTTTCCTTTAAGTTAAAATGAGAGGAGACTAAGTCAAGCAGCTCCCGGGATAGTAACTTTGGCTGGAATAAGGGAAGAAAATCTCAGTTACATCCTTTGAATGAAATTTTTAAAATCAATCACTAATTTAAGATCATCTCATCTAAATATACAGTTTCAAACATACTACATTAGGTTTATCAGGTGCAGGATATTTTTAATGCTTCATGGAGGCTGACATTCTATAGTACATCATTCCTGATCAAGTAGCCAATCTTCCAAACTGTCTCTGTTATTATAGCGACATCGATCAGCCTCGTTCGCCAACTCCCACCACTGCAGGAAGCCGCTGAAGTCACTTTGATGACTTGGCATTTTGCATCTCGGTGTACAGCATTTCATTTTCATGCTCCAGAGCTACAGCTATCAATAATGTTTGCTGTATATAATCTAATATATGTATAATCTATTAATTTCTACAATAATATCTGTGGTGTGTATGATCTATGATGTGTGTATCAATACGTTTCTATGATAAGGATAGGTAATTCCATCTTGTGTGTGAAAGTGAGCAGAGGTGCGAAGTCATACCTGTACCAAGAGTTCCAGCTTCCTGTCATCCAGGAGGTGAACCTGACAGAGCCTGCCCTCTGTCATCTGTAGGACAGAAGGAGGATCACATCATCAGCACATCTTTACTACGCGGCGACTAAACGGCCACCCTAACCCTGGCAAGCCTCCCGGGCCCGTCTGATCTCATAAACGGGCTGGAGCTGGCGGATGCGTGTTCCCTCAGCCAGTGCTCCCGGACTGAAAAGGAAAAAAGTGGAATCGAATATTGGACTCTTAGATCGGGAGTGAAAATGCATTAGCGTGCCTTTGTTGGGGTCAGTAAGTTTTATCGCTCTGCGATGTGCCCAAGTCGTCTTACTCCAGTGCATACGCAATCTAAACGAAGAGACGACTCTCCATCAAATAGCAGAACACTGCTCTCCAAATGAAGAGGCAATTACTCTTAAAGATCAAGTGTATTTCCTACACCAAAATCCAAACCGCCTTCTTCTTTTTCCAGGTGAAACAACAAGATTTACAATTTTTGTTTGCAAAATTTTCCCACTATTTACAAAGAAGAAGTGTGATGTGTTTGTATACAGCTTGACCAAAGTACTTTGTCCTTAGCACAGATTTTCTCTGCTAGGCTAACAGCATGTTGATGATTTAAGATGCTTCCCCTCAGTAATGCAGATAACGTGCTTTTTCTAGTGTACAGTGCCACAATGTAACCTAGTCGAGGTGTCCTGTGCCGGCATGGCGGTAAGTTTATGGCAGAGCCTATGTGGAAAATGCCGGCATTCTTATGGTGGTCGTCTTACACAGTTTAAAAAACAGATTATGACCAGAATCTACATTGTCCTACTGGAAGCAATATGATACTTTTAATTATTGTATTTAGCTGGTTTTCACCTTAACGCCTGCTTCCAAAATGTCAAGTAGAAGAGCTTTTGATTATTTCTTGTGAGTCTGTGCACCGGTCCCCCATTTAAGAATTGGTCTGGGTCCTTTCTGTAGATAACTGGGTTCGGTCCTTCCTCCACTTGCCCCAATTCTGCACTTCCAGACCATCAAAAGCCTTGTTCCAGCAGTGCAATGTTTAGATGTTCTCAAATATTCATTAGACTACTTTGTAGTCAAAGCATATTTCCTGGGATCAAGGTGCTGTCCAGGTACTGGAAGGGCGTCGCACACGGTCACTCTGTTGCTATGCTCACCGCTCTTCTCAGCTTCATCCGCTAATGTGTCTTTTATATGTGCATAAATGGGGCGTTTATCTTCGGTGGTGGCAGTAATCGTTACCATCGTCTGCCATTGTACTCGTTGCATTACATTCATTTTTTGTACAGCCTAAAGAAACACACACGAGAATCTTTCTGTGCTATGAACACATGAAAAAAAAAGAAAAGAAAAAAAAACACAGCACCAAGCTGATAGCTTGCCAGAGAATCACGAGAGGCTTTATCATCGTGCACAGAAAGAACAGACGGCCGAGCGGTCAGGCTAAATGCGACAACACAGGGTCCTTTATAATCCATTTTATTAGAAGGAATTATTGTACTTGTTAATTACACAAGCACCGTTGTCCACAGGCAGATTAATCACCATGGTAACCCCTTCAGGGATTGAGTAGTTGTCATTATGTGACCTGGGGTATATTAATCAATGCTGCTCTGTTTTAGAGAAATTACCTCAAATCACAGTAGAACACATCACGTCACAACATCCCGGCTGAGAACACAAAGATGATATTATTGGTAAAGATTTAAATGTGTGTATAAAATGCTTTTCATGGCTGTTAACTCTCAGAATAGCAGAACCACATATTAAGGGATAAAGCATTATGTATGAAAATATTAATTAATGTTCAGCATGAGAGAGTTTTTTCTTTGCCACAGTCGTGCTTCCGGCATCATCGCCGAAACGTGTTTACGGAGACATCATCTTCAAATAAGTCATTGCAAGGATTCTGGGGCAAACAAATTTCATTTGTCATAAAGCGTTTGTGATTGCTGCATGCTTACGGTTGTCATGTATAATAAAATCTCCATGCATTTCTTTATGCGGAGTATTTTTCCTGCTATTTTTACATAGGTGTGAATTTATGGAGCATATCCATTCTTGCCCCACGGTGTCATGTCGCCCCCTGTGGCTCGATGTGTGTAGTACCACTTATGTTGTCCCTGGCCCGGATTTGGGCCCCAGGGTGGGGTCAGTGCCAGTGGCTCTCTTCCAGTTGCAATTGAATGAAAACCACAGTGTCATCCTAGAATTACCGAGACTCCACAGTGACCTACAACCGACTGTAACAGGGGATTTCACACCCTGCTTTGGCAGTTCGTGCACTTTCCCCTTACATAGATCAGTGCTTAACGGCCTTGAATGCCCCACTCCCCCATTGCAAGCTTCACCCTCCGCCCTTCATTCCATGGAATCCACCATTCCGAAGATGTCTCTCGCTGACACATAATTAGTACTGCGTGGTCCGGGGCAAATCTGGTGTTCACAGTCCTGTTCCAGCCGAGCCTGACGGACGAGGCTCAAAAAAAAAAGAGAAGCAGCTTCTTGGAATGTCTTACTTCTGCTCACCTCCCTTCGCAAGGTTGAGAGTGACCACATGCAATAATCAAACCCTAGCTATGTGATGAGGAACACAGACTCCCATACGCCGGCGGGAGAGGCCGTGGGTCCCCAGTGAGGTTAACCATGTCAAAAGACAGGTCACATGATATCCAAATGGTGTGACAGGCGTGGAGTCATCATTCTGAAACCTCGTCTGGAGGAGACGAAACTTCAAACGCTGTACCTTCGCATAAACGGCTGACCGATGACCCGCAGAAGCCTCGAGTCCTCAACCAGGAGCCGCAGGCTTTCTGCTAATCTCATTTGTGCTTAACGGTTAACGACTCTTATCGCTCTAAGCCCAGAGCAGCGTGCTGACTTGAAGTAAAGGAATCACCAAACTTCTAAACAGCTACCTATTTGTCAACAATGTCAAGCTTAAACGCCATGGCACATACTGTCTAGTAAAATCATTTAAAATATATATGCTAACAATTATAAATATGCACAAATAAAGCCTGTCGGTTTATTAATGGGAAGGTATGTTGTAAAATGTAGCCTGGGTTAAAGGACCAAGATAAAAAGCATAAGAAATTTTATTTAGATATTTCACTCAAATATATAAAAGAATATAACATTCAACGTGCATCAATAAACTGCATGACGTTCCTTGGGCATGTTAAATTCTCGCTATAGGCTGACTGCGATGTATTTACAACCCAGCAATGCCACAGATATACAGCTATGTGTCCAAGCTTATAATCGTTTCCACGTGTCCCTCAACCCCTCGGCTTTTGAAGGTTTTACGGAGCTCAGAGTAAATTGCCCTGCCGGTCTCACATCATTAAAGTCTGTGACCAAAGCCGTATGATCTGTGTACGCCCCAGCTCTCCCTCGAATGGCCACAGCGACACATCGCTGCTGCAGAAGAGACTCACGGGTGAGACCGGGCATGAGATGAGAAAGACAAGCAGATGGAGAATGACACCAGTCATCGGTGACACTCGACGATAACACCAGCAAAAAGCTTATCTTTTAGGGTTATCAAAAGGGTTAGAGGACAGTTCTGATTTTTCAAGAAGAGAGTCCACATCTCTTTAGGTGTCGGGAGAGGCTAGCTTAAATGTCCCCCAAAAGCCTCAGGAAATCGGCGACAGACCGATGAACCCCCCCAGTGGCATCCTACCTGGTGGAGGTACCTGAGTGGGCTCCAGGTCTGTACCAATCGGCAGCACGGCCTCACACCATGTGCGTACCATTCCTTGAGCGCGCGCTCTGCCAGGGCCCAGACGAAGCGGCCACCCCTGAGCAGCAGGTCCTCCACCCCGCACGTCAAGCCCGAAGCCATGGCTGGCATCGCTGAGCACGCCTCACGGATGACTGGTGCTCCACTCTCTGCGGACTGATGTAATGCAGCGGAGAGGCGTGGAGACAGACGCCACGCGACACTCATTCCCTGCTCCCTGGGTCCGGTCCAATAAAGCCACTTGCCGGGAATGCCAGGGAGGGCTGGGCCGGACCCACAGCTGGCGACACTCAGCTCAGTGTGGGACACACACACACACACACACACACACACACACACACACACACACACACGCTGTAACCCACTATGCCAGCTGAAGGCCCCATACAGGCCACATGTCCATCGCACATGATTTCTGACAGAGTCTTAAAACTCTGGAATCTTTTCTGTCTCTTTTACTCATTTCCATAAACTCGCCACCACATTGGCTTTTATTTGCTTGGGATTATATTCCTCAAGCTTGTTCCAGCCCCCAAAAGTAGGCTGATTTGGTCATCGCCTTGGGCACAATATCATTAAAGGTCCCCTTCGATGACGTTTTTCAGTGACACATCAAAGCTCAGTCCGTTTAACTGCACTGCATAGATATACCCAGCTTAAAAGTCCCGTAAGTAAGAAAAGGTCATCAGCTTTCTCCGGAGCAGAAGACCTTCCTTTGGGACACAAGACATCTACACCCATCGGGCAGCAGAAGAAGAAAACTTTAAAATAGCGAATTCGGTAGACTCTGTGGCTTTAGGCTGGCACGCTGGAGCTGAAATGGTGCTATTAAAGTCTGGAAAATAAAGCAGCCCATCAGACTGCCCTTTTTCCCTAAAAATAAAACCGATCTCTAGCTACGTTTACTGGTTCCACACTAAACGAGTATGACTTTTAAAAATAGCTGAATTTTTCATGCTTAGGTAACATGACAAGTTGTGTAGATGACTAAAGGACAGTCCACACCATACGTGCAGCGATATCAGTGTACGCACTGTACGTTCTGTGGAAAGACGACAACTACGACCTCCTCCGTTTTAGTGCCTCATCCCACGGCGGCGGTTTTACTCTGGGATCGTTGTGTACTTCCACAATTTATATTATGAGGAAGGAAAAAAACAGTCTTGGTCTTAAAAAACATTTTAATTTTAAGAGGATGGGCACAAACATTCCGTCTTGACCATTTCAAATGAAAAACAACACTGGAGGACGCGTTCGGATCGCCTGAGCTTTGAAGATTTTTGTCTGGAAACAATAATCTGTTGCTTATGCATATGGATATAATGGCAATAAACTCTGTAGTTAGCATACATAGTACATACTTCAGATTGTCGGGGAAGAAGCAGGAAGGAACATGGATGATGTGGACATTTCTACTGCTTCAGAAAGTATCCATGGGTCATTACTGAGATGAACAGTCTGGATTCTGACTCTTTAAGGGACAGTTTAAACAGTGACCCCAGCCCAGGGCGTCAAGGGCCAAGATGACGAAAACCTCCCGCATGATAGTTAATTGAGACATTTGTTTTGTACATTAATAAAAGCGAAAATCGAGCCACAGATGGACGAATCGATAAGGGCTTGAGTACTGTGCTGACACGGCATTGGGGCAGTTGGCCTTCATGGTCAACTGGGTGATGCACCTTCTCCCACACACGCACTCCTGCAATTCTGCAAACCTCGTCGCTCGTCCACGGATGCGGGTCCGTTCCCACTGTTTAACACACGGAAAATACACGTGACAGTGAGGAGGGCGTGACTGGATAAGCCAGTGTCCTCACCGGTGTCGCTCGGGGTTGCAGGGGAGAGGGACACCGCATAAACACGCACGGCTCCACTGCACATATAGAGGTCAGCCTGCAAGCCACCGGAGTGGCCACAAGAAAAGGGAATCTACATCAGCCTGCACAGTAGCTCCATAAACACGGTCGGCTCTAGGAGAGGAGCGGAGGCCGGCTTTCACAGCTCGTTACGAAACCCTCCATCTGGAAACCATATCCTGTTGTTTGTCCGTACGTCTGAAATATCCCCGAAGGCTGCAGTTAGCACACGCAGAACACACCATGTCGACGGGAGGATCCGAGGATTACAGGGCGGAGGGGAAAATGAGAGCTCTGTAGACTCTGGACGCCCAGAAATAAAACACGACTCTGACAAAAGAGCTCGACAGGGAGCAGTGTGCGTGCACCAAAATACACACACATGCAGTCAGCTGCACGGGGGCGATGAGCTCTTCGAAAGCATCACTGTAAACAAATGTATATTTCTCCACTGTTTAAACACAAACCTAGTTAAACTCCTTTGAACGTAAATCGTGCTGAGTTAAAAGGCAGTTATTTTCCCTTGTCTGGAAGAAATAGCTTCAGGCCATTTTACAAAATCCCCATTACACCAAAATATGACTTAGGACCTTTGAATTGTATCCTACTTGCCCTGTGTTAGACTTGAACACATAAATGATGTAATACATTTAATTTGTCTTAAGATAGAGCTGGAATAACGAAAATGCAAATTTGACTGTTGAGATGTACCCATTACACCACAGCTGCTGTTGAAATGGAGAATGTAGCTAGAAACGGTTTAAAAGTTTATATCATAGGTACAGCAATTTAACAATGAGATAGGAGAATGCAAGAAGAGCCGTCGTAACTTTAGTGTTTAAATGATAAATCCGACAATTTCTGACAACGTGAACACCAGCAAGCAGGCGCAACATAAATGTGGCAAATAATCCTGGACTGGATTAGTGCAGACGAACTCCATTTACGGAATTCATAAGAACACTGAGGAAACATAATCACAGTCACAGCTGCTTCGCTGCCAGTACATTTTGCTTGTTACATAAGCTTTAGTGTTTCTTTAAAAGACATAAATACGTGTGGCAATATCATAAATCTGTCATACTCTGGAATTATTATTAACGGATGGTGAAAGAACACTCAGATGAAAGTTAGCCCTTAGGCAAACAAATAAGAAAATCCAACATGAGTGTTAGCCCTTTTTCGATAAAAAACTTCGGGGCTCTGTTGCGTCATCTGTCTGTGTGGGGGTTGGGCAACACCTTACTACTAGAATATGTTGCCTGTGGGGTTTGCACCAACCGAGGTGGGGGCAAGTCTCCTTTTTATTTACCATCAGGGGCTTTGGAGGTGGGGGCAGTTAAATCGTAGCCGCTTAAGGGTGAAGGGAGCGAGGTCTGCCTTCGTAAATAATGCATGAGGACGTTCTCCCTGCTCGGGAATCGTTTTCCACAACAATACAAATGAATATCGAGCTCCAAGGCAGGACCGATGAAAACCTGGAGAGAGAGGTCCACACGGAGACGTGCTGAGATCCACACGACACCTCCTGCGGGCGTGTGGCAGGGGGGGTGTGGGTCAGCCTTTGAAGCTGACACAGTATCACGTTGGGGGAAGGGGTGGAGGCCACCCCAGGGAGCTACACATATAGAGTGTTCATGACTTTAAAGGCCTTCATAGCATTGAGCGTAGAAGTCTCTGCTATGCTAAAAGCAGCTTGTGGACGGGCTGAAAAAACACAGCAGGCAGGTGGCCAAGTTTGACATACTCCTTGGGACCGAAGATGTTTGTTCTCTCTGGACGGGCTGCTTAACCAGTGTCCATTTGACGGACGTGTGACGGCGGTGCTTCCGGGAGCAGCCATGATGCTCCTGCAGCCAGATTCTCCCCGGGCACTGAGCTTTTAAGCAGAAGCCCAGCTCTTTCACCACTAGGCTGTTGGCCATCCCATCGATTGTTGTCTATACCCGTGAGGCCTCTTTCAGAACCCATACTTCTGGAGAGCACAAAACGAGGCTTTTGGTATGAAAGTGGCCTCGATGTCTTGGACAGTAGAGCAGATAAGCCTGTCATCATGCCATTGAGGGGGATTCCCAGCTAGTCTATTCCAGATCATCATCACCAGAATACTCATCAGCTGTGTCTTGTTGAGTAGACCTTACTTAAACTCAGTTGAGTGTTTGCTTCATTGTGAGGTATTGTGTATTTATACCAACTCATATGGTGCAGGTGGCTAGTGAAGTGGACTGAAGATGATTTGTGTATGATCTTTGCCTCTTGTCCCTTTGGAATTGATTGCTGTTATAACCGCTCTTCTGGATTTTGGACCTTTGCCCATGACCGCGATCACACTTTGGATTCCCTTCGGATTTCTGGAAACCCTGTCTGTTCTGACCTTGGCCCTGCCTGTCTTGACTATGATTTTTGAATACCCCCTTTGGCATCAAAGCTCCTGTCTGTTTGGTGTGTGGCCTCCCTTGGTTTTGACTGCTATTAAAGAGCCTTACCTGCACTCGGGTCCTGCCTCTGTGCTCGTGACAGTATTTCGCTATGTAATGTGTATACACTGTCTGTATATGCTGTCTGTATGTTAAATGGATCACCTTCCTGACACCTGACTCATCTGACTTGGTGTAGGTCCTAGACCAAAAGAGCCCCAGTGAATAACAGGCCCTAACGACTGGCGTTTAATCCAACAAACTGAACAACACTGATCTCGTTTATGTTTTCTGCGATCGGTGGTAAGGCCTTATTATGAACGAACCTACACCGCCAGCCCGTCAACTGCCTTACAGAGCCTGGTGCCTCGGGGGTAAACGCATCGCAGTGTAGCCATCACCACACTTTACTGAGAGACACAGACATGGCCAGGGGGCTTCAGCTGTGGGCTGGGTGTCCCCGCACACCAGCTGTCACGGCCGTGCAGTGATGTCCCCCCCCCGCCCCAGGCCCTCAGCACCATTTAAACCATTCGCCATCATGTGTTACAGGGACATAATCAGATAAGCATCGTCGCAATGCCGGGGGTTTATTCTGGCTCTAACAGGAGGGCATTGCTTACATGCTGGGCAGTTGACGGAAACGGAAAAAAAGGAATGAACTAGAACACCACCAGTAGGGGGAGCAATATCACCGCATACTCTCCACTTCCAGATGGGTTTTAATTTTAATGACCTTTGAAATTATTAAAGATATTATTGCTTGAATATTAATTGTTCAATTATTACAAAGCCCAGTCTCCCAAACCTAACTGAATCTGCACACAGATATGAAAACAAACTCGTACAAACATCCTGTCCTCTGAGAACACCAGGAAACAGTTGGTCTGCGGAACTGTGAAAATGGTTTAATTTTGATTAACGTGTTGCTCAAATCCTGCCCCGTGTCCCCTGCCTCATGCCCTGTGCTTTCTGGGACTGGCTCCAGGCTCACCTCCGACTCTGTACTGAATAAGCAGTATGAAGAGGTAGGATTCGAACCCCAACAGCGGTGACAGCGCTACCTACTGGGCCACCCTAGTATTATTATGTGTGTTTATTATCCAGTACAGAGCCACAGTTGGCCTGGATCCTAAGCCCAGAAAACAGAGGGCATGAGGCAGGGGACGGCCTGGAGGGAATTTGGCTAGCGCATATTTACAAAAATCAAGAAAGCTCCCAGACTGTCCGATTGCTCTGGACAGTGAGAAGTACTAGGAGCATGAGCCAAGTTCACGGATAGGGACAGGAGGGTCCCGGATGCATCAGCCCCAGGAGGAACCACCCATGGCAGGACTGGCAGAGTAGGACCCCTGTGAGAAACCCCTGGAACTTCCTGACATGACATCCTTCTGAGAGAAGCCGGCCATCTTTTTCATTATGTGCCACTGGGTCAGTTGGGGAAACGACGGCCAAAATCCACCCAGGTGCCCCTGCACCAAGGTCACTGTCTGCTCCAAAAAGACCTCCCGTCATAATTGGTCCACTGGATTTTGGAGGGCTCAGTTGCCCATCTCGCAGGGTGGGTAACAGTGGAGAGTAAGATTGGGTTTTACCCACGTCAGTCGCTGCCTTGGCCGTTAAACACAGAGTCCTTAACTTGACCTACATCCTGCCAAAGCTTTCAGCACACGACCAATGCAACAAATGCTTCTGCTCATGAGCGGACAGCGTATTTGCCTGTCTGGAACACGCTGTGTCAATATTTAAACAAACACGCCCCCTCCTTCCCGTCTGTGAGGATACCCGGTAGATACATCACATGACCCTCCCGAGCCATCAGCTGAGGTCCTCCGTCGGCGTGTTCAAGGGCCTTGCTGTGGGTGTCGTATGTGACGGAGAATGGGGCGTTTAGATGCGTGATCCATCTGTTTATTTGGTAAACAGTGGATCGGAACAGCTTCTGAGGACCAGTTTGGGCAGACAGCTCCTGCCAGAGCAATCGGGAATCTTCACACTGAACCAATGAACCCATGCTGTACGTGCCCGCATGCACAGTTTTTTCTTTTTTCTTTTTAAAAATAGCATCTAGTTTGCAAACAACCGCTCCAAAGACCAATTCTTCAGAAAATCCATTCTGAACTGGGGGGGGCTTCATTTATTTAAAGTTACAAATGCATTAAAACGTGCTGGAATCAATAATCAATCAGTTTGTAACAAGTATTTTGCCTTTTTAAACCAATGTATTGGCAGAAATGGTAGCGATATAATCAATTAAATGGCCTGAGAGGTCATGGGACCACTGTTGGTCTCCAGGCTAATTTAATCAAATCCCTTAATTAGATTATCGGATCAATTCCGTCTACTGTCCGTGTCTGCTGGGCTTTATCATGACTGATGATGTATGAAACCTGCGGATTGCTGCCTTTCAGCAAATAAGACAGACTTGCAGCTTTGGATAATGATTTGTTCCTTTTTCATAAAAAATAACATCTCTGGGAGTTAGGCCTGCAGTCTTTGCTGTATGAGCTCAGCATCTAGCAGTCCAACAACCTTCCTACCAAGCTATGCTGGATCATGTTGGCCAGGCCTGTGTTGCTCTGAGTGACTCTAAACAATTCTGTCCTGCCGTTTCGGAATGAAAGCACATTTCCAAGAAACTCCAGGCAGAGTTTTGCAAAGGTTAAGGGTCACCATCCTTCTCTGGGCTTGGCAATCTCGTACCCATGCGGGCGATCTACCACCTCAACAGGTTAAAGATTTCAAAAGGATGTAAGAGGAAATTCAGCCAGTACATCGACCTTGGAGGAGGTGGGGTGAACGAACGAATGTGAATTTAAGGGCATTTCCTCTTTGCTTGCTTTCAAGATATCAAAAATGAATAAACTCTCATAAAGAATGCCAGATTTGTCAACAAAGAAGTCATTGCATCTACAAGAAAAAAAAAAAAACACCACAAATACAACCTCCAAACAAAATCTTCTCGGCATCCGTACGTATAAGAAAAGGTTTCTAGGGCCACCTCATCTGAAAGCCTCTCTCTTTCTTTTGCTCTCTGTCTCTCATTCTGTCACCCTCTATCTCTCCCTCCTCCTGCTCCACCAGTAATGACCAGTCCCAGCACTTGGAACCTTTCCCCAGCATCTCCGGCCAACGTCGCCAGGTGGGTCTGTGTTTTACTGCCAAACCCGAGGACTTGCTGCTGGGCCACCACGGCCTTTTTGGATCGTGTGGAGTGTCAAAGCCTAGGTTACGCTGCCGGCCATCTTCGTTTGACCCGCCATGTGCAGCTCAGGAAATTCCCAGGATACCGCTGTGTGCTAACAGATAAAGCCATCCCGTTGGCCAATCCCTGTGTTGGCTGGGGAAAGGAAACACTAATGACTGAGAGTAAAGCGACCGTATGAATGAGTGAAGGACTGTCACGTGACGAAGGGTCTTGCCGAAGGACTCTTCGGACAGAGTCCTAATCCGCTCAGGGCCAAATGTCTGGATTACAGAGCCAGCTTGTAAGAATATTCTGGAGGGTTCACTGGGAAGCTACGAAAACAATTCATTGAGAACGCTCAGCTGACCTGGATACGAAAGTGGGTCTTCATCATAAAACCTGGAAACGGAGCAGGGGCCCTTTCGCAGTGACTTATTTTAATTTGGATGATTTCTGTTAAACACCCTTCTCGGCTGCACAGAAACAGTTAGATGCGGGATAAAACTGGATCGACGATCCAATCCACCCCGACCCGTCCCTCAGAGGTGTCGTTAGGGCGTTAGCAAACACACTAATGCCACCGCAAACATGGAGCTGCTGTCCCAGTTACCAGGCAGCGGCAGGGAAGCTGCTCCCCGTTGCCTGGGGCTGCGAAGCCAGGCAAGCCCCTGGTCTCAAGGCCTTCAGACACCCAGCTGCTCCACTCAACAGGTCGAGGGCTGGCCAACTCCCCGAGGAGCTGCAGTCTTGTGGGTTTTAGAGTGAATTTTAATTAGCGCCTGGTTTACAGCTAAAGCCCTGAGCGAAGCGACTTGCTATCCAGGTGAATACCTCAAAAACAGTGTTAAGAGCCGCAGCAGAGCAACATACACCCAGTGGCTACGGAGGCGCTTGTCAGCCCTGCTCGGGAAATGAATGTGTAAATGTGAGCGAAAGTGTTACTACAAAGTCCACAAGGTCGGGTCTACTGTAGAGCAGTGGCTAATGACTATCCCCATCTCTTCTAGTGAATACAGAGTATCCCTTCGCTAAAACGTGCAGTAGGCATGCGCTATGGCCTCTCTTATGACTGTAGTGGATAAAGACTATCACCAATGTTCAGGTGTCACTCATTTGGGACATACCTTCGTTAAGGATTTTGGTGGCTAGGGTCTAGCCCTACACTCCATATAGTTGTGAGGTTGGTTTGGTTATTAAGTCTCCTGGGCTTACAGATAGCAGTGATCAGGCAGGAGTCCTTCCTTTTGTACCATCTGCTACAATGCCGCTCCATGCTACTGTTCCTCTGGTAATGATTGGACAAATAATGCTTCAAAACCCATGGTGGGTGGGAGTTTCCTGAACTAACCAATCAATGCCGGTGCTAAAGGAGGGTTCAAAACCCATTGTGGGCGGGAGCATGCTGAACTACCAATCAAAGCTGGCACAAGCACCAACATGGATTGGATAGTTTAGGATACTCCCACCCACTATGGGTTCTGAAGCCTCATTTGTCCAATCGGTACCCTCAGGACCACAGCGACTGCGGCACACCGAACCTCCCTGCTCACCCCTGCTCTGCGAGGCAGGTCATTTCCCCCCCATCAGCAGATCTGGGCCATAGGCGACAATCGTAAACCTGAAGGTGACTGCTGACTTGCCCCTCTGAGAACTAGCGCAGGTCTCAAAGTGTCCTCTGGTCCTGGGGGCTTGCCTGCTTGTTTTGGACAGAAGAGCAATGAATCGAACCGCCACTGCAGTCAAAGTGTACTTGCTACTGTGATGTATGGTACCTCAACTGAATCTCTCCAAGCGCCAAAAGATGCCGAGTTCACAGCACACCTCTCGGGGCTCTGGGACAGGAATAAGCTTTTTTAATGTCTATTAATTACTTAGGTACTGTGATACGCTTCATATATTAGGTACGATATTCAACCGGCAAACTTACATCATCTGTGTGTCTGACAATTGCTCTACTTCACTTCAGTCAGTGCGTATTAATAATTAGCAACAAGATTTTGGTTAGGCCAAAGCAGTTAGCTAGAACTCACACCTACACACGCAGCCTTCGGCAAAACGAGTTAGCGCCCTGCTGTGACTCACAAACAGACTGCTTAGGAGTCTGAGAAGGAGTCTCGGGGCCATTTCAGAATTCCCATCGAACAAATTCAGGGCGACGCGGCCATTCTGTTCAGCCGATCGTGCGCTTCTCTACCAGCTGAAGCTCCATGTGAGACTGTAACCACACAGAGGTATTGATCGCTACCGTTTCCAGACCGAGGGACACGACTGCCGTGGAATACGACTCAGATAATGTTTCCGTGGCAGCAAACCCTTGGATACAGCCTCCCATCGGGAGCAGCTCCTCCTATTCAGAATGAAATCCATTTGATTGTTGTTAACATTTGCGTCTCGGGGCATCCTTGGAATTGATGCTCAAAATTCTAAATGTTTGCACGACGCATGGGCGCGGTAATTAGCAGAAGGATAATTGCCAGATTTCCATATTGTAGCCTAGAGAGAAGGCAGGGATCAGGAGCCTAGAACACAGCTTGCAGGATTTTTTTTTTTCTCAATTAATTTTCAGTAATATAACTCTAAATGAACTCTGTCTGCATTGACGTCTTGCACCAAAGTGGAAACAAAGGGGGGGGGGGGGGTCTTGGATTAGATACAGATTAATGGCGGGGGGTTTGAGAGCCCAGTGCATGCTGGGCTCCCAGGCTAGTGCTGGCACACTCTGTCATGGGTTTGAAGCCCAGACAGCTTAAGGTCATATTTCGGTCTGGGCTGCAGAGCAGCTTGTGCTGGGGGATCCATACTGGCTCCGAGCATGGAAATCAAACATATACTCATCAGCCTTCTGAACTCAATTTCAAGTGAAGTGTTTCCTCTAGGCACAATGCCCATCTCCTTGATGTGACAGTAAATATCCTGATACTATGTCAGAGAGTCATTTAGGCCATAGGATGTCCATATAGATTATAATGATCTGCCTACATTTCCTGGACTGTTGGACAACTATCAACTGCAACACCTGTAAATTACGTCCCTTCTATATTTTAAGGCAGTTTTTATAACAGATTGAATGCTGATAGCCCAAAAGTAATGCTACAATGCTAAGCTGCTAAACCGCACGGCGGTGTTTCCTATACATTTGGTATTTATGCTGAAAAGTCCTGGCTTTGTTCCAGTTTTTGCCTCAACAGGCGGATACCAGTACCACTGCACCATTGGGGTACATTATCTTCTATGTCTGCTGTTAAAACGCAGTATTGAGGTCAAAGAGGCATTCCTCCCTGACCTCCTGCCCCCTCTGCCATGCTTTCAAAGCTTTTTATTGTTTATTTTCACTTGAAATTAACCACCTGACCAAATGACGTGACAGGGACAAGCGATGACTCTCTAGTCATAAACCATAACCAATGTGATTGCACTCGGAATTAACTGAATAGAAAACTGAATGTAGTTTCCATGTATTTCAAATCAGGACTGTTAGTTTACTCTTTTTTTATTGTTTGTGGTTCTTTTGGTTTATAATTATTATTCTGTAACTTTTAATGTGACAAAAACACAGTAGATCGGATACAGTTTTGAGTGTTTGAAACAGGCTATAGGTCTAATTTTTCATGTATGTTGAATTACATCTTTACTGAATGACTAGCTTTTATAGAATAATTTGCCCGTTTTCATCCCATCCAACATGTCCCCCAGCATCGTGCCCTGTGTTGCCTGCTCCAGGCCCCACGCGACCCTCAATAGGATTAAGCGGTTTGGAAAATGGATGGATGGATTATTTTGAGATATATTATGATGAAACAGCAGCTTTTAAAATACGATTTGCCCGTTTTCATCCCATCCAGGGTGTACCCCAGCATTGTGCCACTTACTGCCTGGGATAGGCTCCAGCCCCCCCCCCCCGTGACTCTGACCAAGATAAGCAGTTAAAAGATGGATGGCTGGATTTGTCTGTTTTACTTGGTAAATTCTGCTATGGTTCCTGTATATAGTATGTATCTAAAAGCAGCCATTCTTTTCGTGCAACAATATGGGCTCTTCAGTGGAAATTGAGAATGGGTTCATCTTGCCTCCTCTATTCTGTCACTTTGTACGCCCCCCCCATTCATACAGGATTTCCTCACTGACCACTGCACCGGGCTAAACCGTCTGTCCATTTCCATACCGGTGAGCAGTCTGAGCAACACAGATTCCTGTTTGTGGAATCTCTGTCAGGATGCTGCCCTGTCCCAAAGAAAAAAAAAAAAACACTCCATGCAGTCCGGTTTAAATGCGGCAGCAGATCACCCATGAGATTTAACCCTTGCCGAAATGTAAATTTTAGGACGGTGTTCCAAAAAGTAGCCATGAACCTTTCTTTTGTGTGCCATTCACCGGCTTCTTATATCCAACAGGGGTGCTGAATCCTGGTCCCAATAGGCTACAATTCTACAGATTTTCAAATATAACCAGTGTAGGACTGACACATGAAAACACAGGGGAAGTGACTTAGTAACTAAATAATGCTTCAATTTAACAACCATAAGCTGGGATTAGGTGATATCTAACATGCTCTGTGATATCTAACATGCTTTGTGATATCTAACATGCTCTGTGATATCTAACACGCTTTGTGATATCTAACACGCTCTGTGATATCTAACACGCTCTGTGATATCTAACATGCTCTGTAGCACCTGAAGACTGGAATTGAACAGTCCTTACATAAGACAGAACTGACATGTTGTAATCACTGCATCCTCTAGGCTCAATCTGCTTCTTTATGTAGGTCTTTCTATGATCAGAGGCCGCTGATAGCTACAGTGACATGCTTGGTGTCGTTCTGGAATAAGCAGTATTGTTACGAAGCTCCCAAAAAACCCACAAGCTCATGCCAGCAATCACACGACACCATGACTCACCTTACACTGACTTTTTATTTGCAACTTGTACCGAAATCTATTCTGGACCTGCACATGTAATCACATGCACATAGATGCAGCTTCTACTGAGTTCAAAATGTTACTATCGACCCCCCCCCCCACACACACACACACTTTGCAGTTCATTTGAGTTCAAAGCGATAGCAGGCAGATGTTCAAGGCGTGCACAAGCTGGTCTGCATCACATCAGTATCTGCCGTGCATATCGAGCTGATAGATCGATAACGTAAGAGTAGACCTTCATAACGTAACGGTGGGCCATCGCTGTATTAGCCGCTTTTTCTGTGACACAGTGCAACTTACACACTTTAGGGCTCTTCAAGGGAACCAGGAAACTGGTCAGTTGGATAAGGTGCGTTCACATCCTGTAAAGCAGGATGTATGCATCACTCACGGCATTGTGTCAATGTTGTCATTGTATGTGGACCAACAATGCAAACCATCAACCAAATCACTTCAACTTAAAAATAAAGCCATGTGACAATGGAAGAATTCGCCACCAACTAAATGCATAATAAAAATGAGCCTTTACTGTATTCTGATTTGCCTGGTAAGGCAATTCTCATTAGGCGAAACCGGTGCCTTTAAAACTGTGTTATATCGATGGCTCCATTTATATACACGATAAGCAAATAACTCTTCATCCTGCTGGCCAGAGACATTGATGGGATCTTCCTGGGCAGCTAATAGCTGTACTGAATTGGAAGAGCTGACCTCATTAGACAACAACTGAACATTCTGCAGTGGCGTCTACACAAAGCAACGGCGGTTTTATCTGGAAACCTTTGTGTGCGCACCTGTCTGAGAGCCTGTGTGTGTTCGCTCCCTGCACAGCTATAAGGGTACTCCTGAATAAATATATTTGAAAGGAAAAACCTTTATACCATTTTCCTATAACTAGAAAGAATAAGCAATAAAATATTATGACATCTGATACACATAAATTGAAAACTACTGTTAACATTTCAAGGGCCCTGTTTCACGGAATCAACACACAAATCAAAGCAGAAAACTCACCAAATATGCAACCACTGCTTTAGCAGTCCTTTAGTATTTCATCCTTTCAAATAGGCCAAATCGTAAAAGCAGCTTTGCTTTCTTGAAGCTCCTCAGAGACCAAGCAACAGGCAGACTAAACATAAATTTACACAGAACCTGTACAGGATACGTCGTGCTTTGTTTCTGACAATTTATTGTTTGTTCCAGGAAACAGGAAACTCAGGCCCAAGTTGTAACACTATAGTTTTCCTTACCAGGGTCCTTAAATCCCCTGCTTGTCTGTTCATCCAGGTTGCTAATCAACACGTCTGTGTGTGTCTGTGTGTGTGTCTGCGTCTGTGTGTGTCTGTGTGTCTCTGTGTGTGTGTCTGCGTCTCTGTGTGTGTGTCTGCGTCTGTGTGTGTGTGTCTGTGTGTCTCTGTGTGTCTGTCTGTGTGTCTGTCTGCGTCTGTGTGTGTGTGTCTGTGTGTCTGTCTGTGTGTGTGTGTGTGTAGGATGAGCAGAGTGACCACGTTTCCCTGGTCAGCTGTCACACGCGCTCCTGTTCAGCCACGTGCTGCAGCCAACAATGGGGACGCGACGGGCTGTCGCTTCAGGTGAGGCACCCTGTCGCTGTGATCCCTTTGTAATATGATGAAGCAGACTGCCAGAAACTGAAGTAGTGCTCCGGCCTCGGGTGAAATCTTCCGTTTTCATTCATTGCAACGTACGTTGCATATTTCATGAAAATTTCATCCCATCATGAAGTATTCTATTAAGCAGGACACGTGCCGCAGTGAGCCGATCGAAACAAGAGAAAAAGGGTATTCTAAGACATGCTCATGTGATCATAATGAATACCTTTCCACCGTGATATGATTAATCAGTTGCACGGATGAGTATGAAATGATATGGCAAATGTAATTAGGAGTCAGCTAACGCGGTGATATCGGACCGATCTGCCTCCGATGGTCAGTAATCGATTGAATGAGCATGTTAATCACAGGACACAGGAGTCACTGGCCGAGTTGTAAAAGTACGTGCGCTACAGGCGAGCGCAAACTGATGCGCACAGAAAGAGGTCGGACTTCAGAGGGAAAGCGGCTCCTCACCATACGATCACACATAAGGCGGACCCTAGGTGGACATCAGCAGGTGCTGATGCTGAGTGAGGGTCAGATGGACAGCAGCAGCCCAGGCTGATCATTTGAGGGAGCAGAATAAAAGGAGAGCGTGCAGGTCATTATAAGAGAGGCGTGTGCGGCTGTCTGCTGTCATGACAAAGGCAGGCTGTCCCGCACAGCCATCATCCCCCCGAAGTCGGGCCGGAATTACGGCACCGGCGTATTGTTAAGACAAAAGATGGCAAGACAGATACAACACGGCGACACGCAGTGGATGAGCAAATCTCGGGCACACTTAGGCTTTCAGGAGGGATGCCGGTGTCAGCGTCACCCCGACGGCTTACTCCAGATAAAGAAATGAAGTGCATTTATAAAGAAATGCGCAAAAGACCATCCCTGGAGTCTGCACGCTCATATGATGGAAATCCGTTCTGGAAATGTACGTTTCGCCTCAGTCTGAATATATATATACATATACAGACCACAGTGTATATTAAGAGCAAAGCACACACACACACAAAAAAAATATCTCACCTCTCCTTTATGTGTAAATTCACCTCTTGAATCGATCAGATCTTTTCCGGGACCGTGAACGCCTTAAAATCCCCCTTTCCTTTCTCCCTTCTCGGTAATGGTCGTCTAGAAACGAGGAAAGTCGGCAGCCCTCGGTGTCAGTCCGTTGTCATCGGGAGCTGCCAGGCTCCGGAGGCTCTCGCTGGGCTCCATCCCCATCCCGTCCGCATACCACGCCTTCTGTCTGGCAGCCTGAATACGAGAATAGATCAGATCAGCGCCACCGCCTCCAGCGTGACACCCACCTAGACTGGGGGTACCATCAGTCCTGGGTGAAGGACCAAGACCATTATGCACCCATGGGTAGCAGCCTGGAGGCCAGCTTCGTTTGGTCACAGCATGCAGCTCCGGCTGACTACAGTAACAATTTATAATTGTGAGATCCATAAAGGGCACTCTCCTGTCTACACAATACAGTAACAGGGGAATAAGTTATACTGCGTTATGAGAGAGCTTACGAATTTAATGCTACATTGTTTTCATTTCCATAAAAAAAATAAGTAGACCTGTAATTGTTCAAATCGAGACAGCAATCTCAATAAATCAGCAACAGTTTGAATTAACGGAGTGAAAGTGGCTGATAGTTCCTCATCTCCATGACGCACAATACACTTAATCTTTGTGTCTTTGTGTGTCCTGACTGATGTTACACCCCTCTGTCGTGGTGAAACTATTATAAGGTCAGGTTTATCTAAAAGATACCTGTGATTATGTAACCTGTCTAGTGACAAATAACATTTCGAGAAGAAAGTTCGTCATAGTCTGTAGTAGGGACTGTCTCATGAAGATCTCAGCAAGGAGAACGGAACCATTAGAAGTTATCCTAAGAAGAGATAACAATACAACAGTAAAATAGTTTTCATAGTAACACACGATAAAAGCTCCTTCAACACCAAATCAGCATGAATATTAACAGCATCTACAGAGATCATTTTTAGGAGGTAAACCACATCTAGTCTTTGGTACTAGATAAAATAATGTAAGTGTTTCTCAGCATTTTGCTTATACCAGAGTGTTAATGTATGTATCCCAGTCAAATCACATTAGTTTTGGTCATTAAGTTGACTGGTGTTCTTTGGAGCCCACGTCGCTGTGACTGTTGCCTCAGCTACAAATAAGAGTTATGGACTAAAACGGCAGGTCGAGCAAACAAAGAGCAGGACCAATGAACAGGGAAGGAAGGGTGTGTCAAGCGCTGCCCACTGAACAACGGGAAGGGGTGGCTAAGCCGGGGCAGCTACAGGGCTAATGGGGGGGGAGGGGGCACAATTCTATTATATATTAAAGGTACCCACAGACAGCTCATCAGTTTGGTTATTTCCCCCTAAAAAGGAAATGCTTATTGTTGGTGTCTCAGTGACTGATTGGGCTGATACATGGTAAGATGGCTTCCTCCCAGCATTAAGAGACTTGCCTAGAGGAATACCCTACAATCCCCATTTTCTGAATTTCAATTAGCATCTCATTAGGCTCCCCTCTAACCTCGTTAGGCTTGGCACAGACGGCATGTGTATGAATAGCTCTGCCTCCGTTGTATGGCTTGGGCTCTTTCTAATGGGATCTTTGTGTTGAAACCTTTGTCTTTTTTGCTTCGCTGAGGCTGTCAGCCAGAGTGACTATAAGCTGGGTTAATCCAGCGATGTATGTTACTGGATATGCTCACCTGCTGAGCCGAACCCCTCCTGGGACGTTAAGCTCCAACACGTTTCCTGAACTGCCACCTTAACCTGCAACGCTGCCTTGCTGACTGCTTTACACCTAGCGAAGGATGTTTTACTCTGTGGACAGCATGGCAAGGCAGATAGTGCTTTGACAGGGATTGTCATGAAACCAGTTAGCTCTGCAGCACAAAAAAAGGTTTTGAACATGATGATTTGAGAAAAAAGCAGAATATATACTGTGCATTACCACTGTAATTATCATGGATTTTTCCTGGAACTCTATACACCTGAACTATGCATGTATACTTTCAGTGGTATAGATTGTACTTATGTAGGTCACGTTTGTATAATTAATTCTGCATATATACGGCGATATACAATCTTTCAAACACGGAAAACAACACTTTTCTGAAAAGAAAATTTGGTTTAAAGAGGTATAAGGCAGTTCAGACCTCTTTCAAGCAGTGACAGACAGACAGATAGATACATAGGTACCTTATTAATCCCCAAAGGTCAGTTCGGGAAGGGAAATCGGGATGCTATGAATTGACACAGATGGAGGCGTGGCTATGTGGCTAAGATTGTAGCCTCAGACCTCTGGGGTTGAAGGTTTCAATCCCACCTCCATGTGTATTGAGTTTGTGTATTTTCCATGTGTTCTCTTGTAAAAATATTCAAAATATTTCTAAGGGTTTAATTACTAATTGTATATTATTCATAGGGAAGAATCTTTCAAAGTCAGGGAGATGAGCATGGCTGATGTTTAACCTCACATCTTTCTTGTAAATGCTAACGTGTGTCGGCTTCCTGAGACTCCACACAGAGCCGGCAGCATTGCCTCGACGTGATGACCGGTGTTACAGCATACAGCAACACCACAGCCACACGCCGGAGTTCTCTTTAGCTGCTGAAACATTATATTTTCTCACCTGAGCAAATATTACTAGCATGAGTGCCACAGAGCTGTACTTTAGAAGTCCAGACCTGGACTTCCTAAAGAGAAACCAAAACCATTCTCCATATCATGAGTTCCATCTTTTGCCATCTTTTTCATTGCAAGTACAAATAATACAGTACAACATGTCAAAATATTTATTATTTTTATTTAGAATTTCATAGTCAATATACATAACAGAGTATAGGTGGTTATTGTCGCTGTATATAACTGTTGAAATATGAGAACCTTTGAAAATATAGATTTTTATAAAGGAAATGCGAATTTGTAGAAGTGATATCAAATACAGACTGATTGTACACGCATATATGAAGTCTGAGAAAGATTAATATCAGTGTTGTCGATATCACTAATTTAATTCTAACAACGTACACACAGCACATTTTAACTTTAAAGATTCCAGCAGCTTTGTCTTTCATCAACAGCTACTCACATGGGGTTTGTGACAGTTTATTTTCGGTCACAAATTTATTTCCTTAAACTACTACACCAGCTGCTGGCCTCATTACCTGCCGCATCACACGTTTTAGGCAAGTTTGTATTTTTATTTTGGCTTTTTATTGGTTGCGGTCGTTGTATTCTCCGGATACCATATTAGCGGGATCCCAAAGAGGTTAATGTTTACTGAATATTAAGGCACTGATGGCACTGATTTCCTTATATATTTCTGCTCTCTTGGAAAACAGAGCTTACGGCCCACCTCGCTGCTGTGGAAGAGCTCTGCTCTCAGGCAGGAGTTGGATTTACTGTATACGTGCGGCTCGCACGTCACACGTCACGTAGCGCACAGGAAACCTTAATGTGTCTCGTCTGTTTGTCAAATCCGAAAGGAGGTCAAGGAGAAATTGCGAATGTGAGCTGGACGGCACGGCGTGCCGGGAACTGGCACCAACTGCTGGAGGTGCCTGGTGAAGTGATTCATGTGGGAGAAGCTCCGACAGCACCTGTGTGTTCCTGAGCTGAAAGAGTGCTGAGAAGTGAGACCTGTCGCCTCAGTGTGACAGAAACTGAGCACTGTTCAAGTCGAGACTCCGCTTCCAAAGCAGGATCGTAATAAAATGTCACCAAAGTAAATAACCGACAGGGATCCACGCATCCACAGGTGTCCTGCTGTTGCACCTCGGAGCAAAGTATATAACCTGAAGTTCATTATAAATGCAATAGAGAAGGTACAGATCTGAGAATTTCTGGCTTGCACTCCTGGTTTTCCCACAGTTCCAGCCCAAGCGAGATGGTAGCTGTGAAAAAGATGTGAATCACACACAGCCTACATGCATAAGCTGAATAATAAAAATTCACAACATAATTAATTGGTAAAAAACAGTATATAAGTATTTAACAAAATGTATTTTGACGTTTTTGTTAGGAAGGTCATGTAGAACCTGATGAGACATCCATCCATCCATCCATCCATCCATCCATCCACTTATTCAGTACAGGGGTGAAGGCGAATTCACATTCCCAAGCAGTAAATTAGCAAAGCAATACACATGTAAATATTACAAAGAGACAAGGTGTACGGCGTGGTGTATGCGGGCGTTTGCTCGTGTTTTTTGTCTTATACTGCCGCCTTACGGAACTCAAATTTTAACTACTGCTGATGGCGGCTGGAAATATTTCACACGTGCACTGCCAAAACACACCACTGGGTGGCGCTACGACCAGAACAAGGATCGGCTCGATCAGATGCAGTCGCGCCGCATCTTGTCCGTATGAACTGACCACGAATACTCTGCCTATCGCCTGCATTATCTGTTGAACAGATGCACACATTATAATATTACTTCTACTGAAATTCAAAGTCTAGTAAATTTATATCAACGTCACAGATCGAGAGATTCTTTCTGGCCCATAAATACAAATGGACTATAAAGGACAGGACTTGACTGAGTACTTACCTGAGATCAGTCGGTCTCTGTACTACATAAGATTGAAGAAATATTCTAATTTACAATATTTTAATTCTATGCCAGCTGCAATATTAGAAGTATGGAACTTAAAGCCATAAGAAAGGCTACAGCGTTTCTAATTCCAGTATTGTGTTGTTCCCACCCGAATATGTAATGTCTTGATGCGAAAATCCACAAAGACCTGTTGATTCAATCTTCAGATTAGCTGGTAAAATAATTCAGACAGATTATAATATGATGACTATACTGATACCCGTGTGCGTACTATAGGTACTTTCATTTATACAGCATTTGAACCTTTATTATATTATTGCATTTTGCACACTGATATTTGGTAAACAGCTATAAATAACCTGGGTATTACGTAAGAGATACATTTTTCTGGATGCATAGCACACATTTTCCTTACTTAATTAAGAAACGACAGGAAATTCTCTAAGACATCCTTATCCAAAGGGATGTCACCAAGTAACATGATTTAGGTAAAATTCCTGGACTACTGGGGCAAAACAGAAAGCTGCTGACACCGAGATCGCAATCCACCCTGAAACAGCAGACCAAGGGTGCGCTGACGAAACAGAGGCGGGGCCACCCTCCCTTCCGTTTGTGGGACTTGTAGTTTTTCCGCCGCCACGCTCGCCTTTAAAACCGGTCTTTTGGAAGGCGGCGGAAACTACACTCCCTAAACACTGTGCCGCCACCTAGCGGCTGGGAGGACCGGGCGCAGCAGATGTAACGCCCGGTACTGCGCGCTTTGACACTTGCAACATTGTAACCCAAGATTAAAAATCGGCGTCGGGCGATACTTGTAACACTGACAGCGGCAAGGATGCAATCCGAATCGGGGATCGTACCGGACTTTGAAGTCGGCGAGGACTTCCACGAGGAGCCGAAGACGTACTACGAGCTGAAAAGCCAGCCTCTGAACAGGTCGGTGCGCAGTGTCGTTTTGTCACGGCGGCTTGACAGCGGGCCCCTTCCACCGTGCATGGTCCCACGCTCAGCGTGGCCGTGACACGCGTGTGTGTGTGTGTGTGTGTGTGTGTGTGTGTGTGCGTGCGTGCGTGTGTCCCCGTGGATTGGGGGTGGCATGGGTAGCATTTTCTGATAGGTGCCATATGTTACTTCACTCCCTAAGGGCTGCGTGTCGGCATCAGCGGCTTTAATTCCTCTCCTCTCTCTCATATTCAGAAGACTGTGCATTTACCGGCAAAACAGACACTAATTATTAATAACTCCGCCGAATCTGAAATTGGTTTCTGTTTCGTGAAGCGGGGGAAAAACCTTGCACATGTGTACAGACTGGTACTTTCCTATCTGAAGTATTATCTAAACTCTGCTTTATGTTCAGCGTTGAATCATCCGATATCAAGGCGTTTGTATATTTTAATTGTTGTTGTCTGTCGGTTCGTTTTATATTCACTATTGTTGTTGTTGTTGTTGTTGTTGTTGTTGTTGTTGTCGTCGTCGTCGTTTTTGTTATTGTTGGCCTCTTGTCGATCATAATAATCATCGCTGATGCATTTTAATATCCACTAAATGACAACAACCATATCACTAATAATTGTTGGATGGAAATTTTGAGTATTTTGCTGCTGTATTTTCCTTAGTTAACATATTACAAAAAGCTGAAACATTTCTAATGATGCTAACCTTGATTTTCATTTCAGAATAAAACTTAGTCTGTGTCCAGTGATGTAATGTGATGATGGTTTTGAACAGGGGTTATGATAGTGACAGTTTGAGACAGACCTCTGTGGTACAGGAATGCATCCTCACGCCGTATCCGTGTGCAAAGCCGTTGGACTCCATGGAAAAGTGAAGGTGATGCCCTTAGATGCAGCCTTTTGGAAGCCTGGAGGGACCAGGAAAATGAAGAATGGGAAAGCGGTTCAAACACATGACAGTTCCGTTATTAAATATACAGTTATGGTGTAAGTTATGATATTTACCCTGGCTGTTCCTCTTTGCATGTGCATTGTTTGTGTTTTGGTTAATTGTTCAATATAAAAAAAAAGCATGGAGGAACCATGAGAGCCTATGTGCGGAATTCCATGTATTCTGCCAGTGCAGTAGGCTTGTTTTTGCTCGTGTAACCCATTTAATCTGTAGATGCAAAACAAAAAAAAAAACTAAAAATGCTGTTGATGAAACACGGTGCATGTCTGATCTTGGGTTTTTGTAGACCATAAAACTGTAGGGTGATCCTGCCCCCGTGAACACATACCTCAGGAAGCCAATTGCCCAGTTAGTCTATTACATTTCCCTGGTACTTGGTAAGAACTGAATTGCACATTTGTGTGGTGGTACATCTTGAAGCCCTACACTGTTTCTTAAGGGGGTAAAAAAAAGTTTATCCGTTGTTACAAGTGCAGAAAAGAACGGAACACAGACGCCTAAATAGTGCAAGGCCAGAGGAAACCTTCCTGCTGACAGACAGAAATGAAATGCCACATCTGGCTCGACGTTCTACTTATTTACCAATGACTTGTGGTCAGCTGAACTGCTTCAAAATCCCAGCAATCAGGGAACGTTCCCACAACTTTCAGTCACGTTCTCATTGGGTTCTTAAAAGGTTCAGTTGCAACGTTATGTAAGTAACGTTCCCGTAACGTTCTTCAAACGTGGATCGGGAAGCGTAACCAAAAAAGAGCGTTGTAGGAGCGTTTTTAAAATAACGTCTTTTTTCAAAAACATTCCTGGAACGTCCAGAAAACTGGACATAAACGTTCTAACAGCCTAAAAATAACGTTTTAAAAACGCTGCCTGTGAGCCAACAGCATCTGTGTGGCAGGTTCTCTCTCCAGTAGTGCTTGTGAAAGGGCTCTAGAAAAGCACATCTGTAATCCGGCAGATCGCCTAGAATACCTACAGGCATGACCCCCTGCTGCGTGTAGTCTCTGTAGAGTCGTTCATCCCGTATGGCAATAAATCATTTACTGTGTTACTGTGCCACCTCACTCAGTAAATAATTCCATATTTTAATACCCTTTGTGTGAAATGGAATATGCTAATATTAGTCACGACTAATTTTCACTTATGTACTCATCAGTTCCACTGACAGTGGCTTCTGCAGTCTGCCTTATTAATCCTATTTATATACATTTAATGTAATCATTTTTTTCTTTTGCTGAGGGGTATGCCCTTATAGCACGGAACCCAGAACAGGAAACGATACTTTAAATTCTTATTGAACTGTTGGATAGTCGTAATACAATTAATTTGATGTTAACATATATATATATCCTTTATTGTACAAATGTGGATATGAGCGCTCTTCTCTGTGCCGTATATGTATAGGAGAGCATCTTGTCTTCTTATTGGAAGCATTTTAAGCAGGTGTTGCCTCGACTTTGTAATCCTAGCCTATACATCTTAAGATTTAATGGTGGTAAATTTCACCCGACACGTATCTTCCCACTTCTGGTTTCTATTTAAAACCTCCTGAACTGCTGAGGAGTGAGCAGAGCTCCCCACATTTCTGCTTTATTCTGCTCTGAGAGAGTATTCGGGTCTTGGTTATTCGGTTTGCCAGCCCTCAGGGTGCCAGTGTGGAATCTGCCACGAGGCCTGATCCACGCCACATTGTCTGAAGAGCATTTCACTGATCAGCAACACGTCCAGATGTACGGCCGTCCGCTAATATCTTTAATCTTTAATATAAATATAGTCTTTAATTTAAACATTGCTACCATCTTTATTTCTAATTTTGCATGGTTAGGTAACCTTGACGAACTGGTTTTCTAAAGGAAGTGGGAGACACAGAAACTGTTTAGTGCCAGCAATGCAAATATTGTTTTATTTGTGCAAGATGAGCCTTGTTATCTGGAAATACAGTAAACGCAGGGATAATTAGGTTTTAAGATTAGGGAACGTTAGTGTCTTCTGAAAATATCTAACCGTAATGATAAAAAAGGAAAAATATGTGAAGAAAAATGGGTTTGAACTAAATTGCAGTCCGATTTTTAAAAATCTGATTTCATGGATTATTGCAGCTATTTTTTTCCTCAATAGGCTTTTTGTTGCAGTTCCCTGAAAACAAGTTTGCATTCTTCAGGTGTTTGATCTTGTAGGTGCCTGATGACGCATGCCCCAGGACCCAGGCTGCATTACACTGCCCACCGTATTCATTCATATTAATACCGGCCCGGCTTTGCCATGCTGTCGGATCAGGTGTGGCACCCCCAGCCCAGACATGTGCCAGTGATGTCACTGTTTCCAGCACTGCAAACGACGTCCTGCAACTACTTTTTTTAAGCGATTGCACATCTTTTTAAAGCTTTGCAGTGCGTGTTTTTTTAATGTGGGAATAGCAGCCCAGTTTTGAGCAGGACCGAGGTCACATCATGAATTACAAACTGAATGAGCCAAAAGTCAATTGATATTGTTTCTTAATTTAATTTTAGAATGAGTGTAAGTGCGTCTTGCGTTTTGATTATATTCCCAAAGTTAGGAGAAGGGGTTAATATTCACGCAGTAATTCACAAAGTCATTTCTAGGGGTCACGGTTCAAGTTTGACATTAAAAGAAGCCTTCATTTCGCTGTAAATTCAGTTGTCAAGCCAGAGAGCTGCTGAAATATGTAAACAGTATATTGTATGCCAGTAAAAGCTTTACTGTTGCTGTCATGTTGGATGACATGAATATTGTAACTGACCAGCATTATTAATATGTAAATATGTATGTAGTTTTCAGATTACAGCGTAGGCTAAGTAAAAACTAACATTGATAACAACTCATGAACCTGATTACCGGTTAGCCTTGGGTGCCTAATTGAGTGGAGCCGGTTTCAGTGCTAATGGTCCCGTTACCATCACTTTGGATGCTCATTCCAAAGAGAAACACGAGTCTGCGAGTGAAACCAGGACTAGCTGGGGACAGCGGGGATGTTTCTATCTTGGGAACGTAGCGCTCTGTAAAATAAGTACCGCGTATAGTCACGCAGCGCTAATTAGTCTTGTAAATTTAGAAAAGAAAGTGAGAGCTTGCAGTTTGTGTAAAGCAGCCCGTCTTAATTTACCCATCGAGGGAGTGCATTTAAAAATAAAAATTCAAACTCATTTTTTTTGCATTCTTTGTGTCCTGTTGGGTTTTACATTGAGAGAAGTTCTTTGTAAGTGTTTGCTGTAGCTCTGTTTGGGATTCTGTCTGCAGGAGGTCGTGTATCAACCAAGGACGTGGAGTCCTAACCTCTGGGTTGTTGGTCCAAATCTCAGGAGAGAGATATATATAGATATGTGAAGATATCTAGCTATATAGGTGGGTGAATTTGATATCAACTAAGCAACTAATTGTAATAGTACTTGTGTAGGAAAAATAACTTGTTGCAGGACTTCAGAGCTCAGTCTGATTCCTGTGTAAAGTAACTCTCTGCTTTGGAAGGTGCTGATGGACAGTTTTGTAATCCACTGCAGCGTTGAGCGGGAGTGGGGGGGTCCGTCCCGTTTCGTTTCCCAGGAGAGGCACCTGGATGTGGCGCGCACGGCTCTCGAGCCCACCCCGCAACAGTGCCGCATTGTTTGCAAACGCGTGCTGCCTCGCGCCCGTGAAAGGACGCTCTCTGTTATTTTCCCATCCGCATTCCCCATGTGACCTCCTCCCTAATGTACGTGAAGAAGAATCACTCTGTGTGTAGCAGCAAATTTAACCACCCTTGACTGCTAGTAGCTTTATTTTTAATGAAATATGTTTTGTGTGTGTGTGTGTGTGTGTGTGTGTGTGTGTGTGGTGAGATGCATTAGGGAGTCTGGGAGTAGAAGCATGGTTATTATAACACGACGTATTCAGGTGTTAGTATGGTCCTTTGGCTCGTTGCAAGTGTTTGTGCTAATCGCACATTTTCATAAATGAACATCCACAAATGGCATTAGTTGAAATGTATGTTTTTCTATTAGTGTTTTTCATTTGTGATTTACATTTTGACTGCAAGAGATGTTTGCCTGGGGCCCCATTGCATTGTAACCTGTGAAACAGAAAAGTTAACCAGATCACGTGGTCAGACAAAAGTAAATGTCAGTGTCTGTGCTTTGTGACTGAAAAATCGTGATGGTCTGAGTTGGAGTGCAGTGAATTTTGAGTAGTTGAGAGCTGTGAATCCCCCTCAAGCTCTGAGTGAAATGCTTGCAATGCCTTTTCAGTCTTCAAACCACGTGGTATTAGGTGATCTGAAAACTGTTTGAACTTGTCGGTGGTCTAACTGACCGAGGCTTCTGAATTTAATGTTTGTTTTTGAGGCATTCCGGTAAAATAGCCTGCTGCTCTGTTAGTCCATCTTGAACAGCGAAATGGTTTCATGATGATTTTTATTTATGGATTTTTGTTTGCCTGTTGCGATGGGGTAGCTGTCCCCATTGTGAGTGCTCGACGTTTACGGAGTGAAAACACATCACAGGATGGAGTAGTGTTTCTTGGGACCCTGAGGGTGGAGGTGCACTGATTAACATGGGTAGGTCCTCATCTGCCGTAGCCCATCGTGGCTGTCTTCAGGTCCCATACACATGGTGGCCCTAAGCAGGTTTGTGTTCCTCAGATGGTTGGGAAGCTTTCCCGACAGTAGGGTACACGGAAGAACGATGACATGTGCGTGCATGAAATTGCTCGCATTTGCCACTACGGTGCCAGTTATTAAGATATTACCGACATAAAACTCATTTTTAGATTATTGAAGTGCTCGCTGATACACAGTCGTTTATCTATCCATCCAGCCACCTTTTAACTGCTCGTCCTGGTCAGGGTCACAGAGGGCTTGGAACCCATCTCAGGCAGCATAGGACCATTACTGTTTAGCCATTTTCCAACATATGTGATCGTTAATTGTATGAATCACCAGATGCAACTAAGAATTTAAAAATTTTTCCACTAGGCCTCAGGCTATTTGATGTGTATCTTTAACTTGCGCTGTTTGTAGTCTTAAGTTTGACCCCTTGTGGTGCGGTGTCTTGTGATTTGCACATAAGCCCATGTACATATAGCCCCTTTGTGTTGGCGTGTTGTATCGCTGACCTGGGGGAACGCCCTGCCATGCCACTGCATGCTGCTTAATGGGTGGCGTGACAGTTAAAATCGCACTGGACTTACGTGCAGAATGCACACATTTAGACATTTACGGATTTTTAACAGAAGTGGAACGTGAAGTGGCTCACTGGATGCGGGAGCAGGAGTACATGTTTATCAACCGAGTCAGTGCGTCGTAACCTCTGAGTCAGTGCATCGTAACCCCTGAGTCACAGCTCGCTGTTCCTCTTTTTGAATGCTGTGCTGGAGGAAACCTGTGGATTTTTCCAGCCTCTGGATAACTGAAGTGTTTTTAGGTTATACAAATATAATCTGTGTGTGTGTGTGTGTGTGTGTGTGTGTGTGTGTGTGTGTGTGTGTGTGTGTGTGTGTGTGTGTGTGAGGGGTTATCTGACTCAAAATCACGCAGTATTTTAAAGATGTCCGTTAAATCTGTAGCCTGCAGTTGACCTGTGGACTGTGCGTTGTTAAGCAAGCATCTGTTCCCTGGTGTCGTCTTGTAATATTAGAAATCAGAGTATGGCAGCTGTCCCCAGATGTTTGCAGTAACATTCTGCCAGATGTTCAGTCAAGTCGATGCTTGATGGTCCCACTTTGTCAGTTTAGCCCCCGCCCAGCTTTGAAGCCCAGTGTAGAGTCAGGTGTTCACTAAACACTTTGTGTCTTTATCCGAAGGCGGTATTTCACAGTGCTAATTTATTTTTGCCACTTTGAGTTGCAAATTGGCTCGACTGTCGAACGAATTGTACTCAGATCTGATCAGATGAAGGATTCTCAGATTTTTCCCATTTTCTGTGGCCCTCAAAAAGTACATTTTGGTAATATGTTGTTCATTTGCTACCAGATGGTGGAATGGTTTAGGACTGCACTGAAATGCAACGGTTCAGAATGTTTGTCATCGTCCCTCTACCCATAGCTACCTCTCTGATGTTATTCTGAACAGTAGGCCTACATCATCGCTATGTGCATTTATTACCAAGGTATTTATGTGTGGCCCTGCATTTCCTGGGAAAGGCTCCAGATTCACTGCCTCCCTGTGCTGGATTTATCCAGGACAAGGACACCGTGGGCCTGGACCCTATCGCCGGAAGAACAGGGCACAAGGCCGGGAATACCCTGAATGGGATGCCAGTCCATCGCAGGCCACACGCGCACACACACACACACACACACACACACACACACACACACTCTGGGCAGTTGACCTATATAAATGAACATGTATTGTAAGAACTATACGTGTGATATTTTATAGATTGTATTTTACAATGAAAGGGCTAGGATACGGATTAAGAACAGGTGTGTAATGGTATCCCCAGCAATTTTAGACAGAAATGGTGTCAGCTTTCATTGTGTGTGTGTGTGTGTGTGTGTGTGTGTGTTGTCGATTTGGCATGACGTTCTTCGCCTACACTGCAGAGTATAACCCTCAGCTCAGGGCAAGTGTTGGGTCCAGAAAGTCTCTCAGCTCCCTCTCTTACTGAGCTCCGGTGCATCATCCATGGCTGTGGTGGGACTGAATCTCCCAGAACCCCCTCTGGCACTCTCCCCAACCCCCGCTAGGCTGACATGCCTTGACTTTCAGTGCTCTCCAAGGGCTGAGCGAGCCCCCCCGCAGGCTGAACATGGAGTCTCTGGGCCTGCTCGTTCCAGGCCCGTCCCTGTGTGAGTATCTGGACTTGCTTGTGGCTCCTGTGTCTGTCTGGGTGTGTGTCTGTGTGTTTGCCAGCCATGCTGTGGTGAAATATCCCTGCCAGTCATGACTCGGGGTGCTGTTGAAATAACTGTGCCGTTTTACCTCTCAAGCCGCTTTTCCACCAATAGGCAACGGGCTCCGTTCTGGTTCGCGCACCAAATTTAGAACCATTCCGAGCATTTCGACCAAAAATAAATCGGTTCGGAACCTGAAAAGTTGGTTCCCAACTGGAACCAAAAGAAAGCTGGTTTTTCCAGCACGAACCGTGACGACATCGGTGGGCGCGTCCTTAGTTTGGAGAAGAAGCCGAGTGCAGCAATGGAAAAGGATAAATCTTCAGAAGAAAAGAACATCCAGTGGATGAAAACAAATATCTGCAATAACAGAATGAAAGCTCGCAGGTCCGCCATCTTGCTACTACCGTTTAATTCCATTGTGCATTCAGCATCGCCCTCCTTTGATGACACATCCTTGATTCTAATGGTTCCGCTTGAAACTGGTGGAAACGCGGGCCGGTTCGCTAGCTGGCACCAAGGTTCAAAGATTCTTGAATGGAACCGGTTCAAGAACCCGTTCCCTGTTGGTCGAAAAGCAGCGTCACCGAGTCCAAAGTTACCTCTGTATCAGTGAAAGCTGTGCGTGTCTCAGAAAGCTGTAAGAACTAAGAAAACCCATCAGCCGGCATCTCACCGGAACGTTCCTGATTTGGAATGCCTACTGGTCTTCTGCTTTTCTTGAATTTGCCCTTGGAAGAGATTCCCAGCCCAATATAAGATGAATTGTGCCATCTTTGTATTATCTCTGCCTCAGGACAAAACAATGGAAAATCAGTCCATAAAGATGGTTTGCAGCCTCCCTTGCCACGACACCGGGACCGGTGGATCATGGCACACGTCGGCCTGTCCCCTGCGTTTTCGAACGGTCAGCCGGTCATGGCGGGTGGCCGCTGTGTTTACTAACAATGTCGAGGCATGGTACAGCCGCCAGCCGCAAAGTGGAAAATTCCTGCCTGGTGCCTCGCTTGAAGGGCCTCTCCTATTTATAGGAGGTTCCGTGCCGCTCGGAAACAGCTGTTGAAAGACCTGGCAGCTCATCGGCATGCTAGCATAAATCTGTTAAATTGGAATCGTGAAACCAAAAACAGGCTAACCCAGGGGGTCAGGGTGTTCGCATCTGCTTTCAGAGAGCAGGGGTGTTGTTTCAGTCTTTGGGGTGTACACTTACCGCCGAAATTAGGACCTTTCACCCGCCAGTGTGATACGCAGCCCAAAACGGTTGGCTTTATCTCAGGAAGGGCCGTGTTATTGGGAACAGAAGGAGCTTTCCATCCTCGTTGACCTCTGGTTTCACTTCTGGGGGGGTTAAAAAGGGAAGTTTTTGGCTTTAAATAGAGCCCTCGTGTGTCCGTAAGGAATACTCGGATCGCTTCGATTTTTATTGTTCATGCCGAGGCACCTGTAAAAGGAGTCATGCTGGACATTCCGGTATGCGCCTGTTGTATGTGGGGGCTACAGTGCCTCCCTCCCACATCCTGTCGGCTTCAGGATGCATCTTTATTTAATACTAGTGATCACTAAAATCATTCAAAGAAAGGGAGAACGGTGTATATTAAAACATCTCTCAAGCTGTTTTCCGTAACTACTTAGCCAGTGCGGGGTCAACATGATCCTGCTGCCTATCCCAGAAAGGACAGGGGGCGCTCTAGGGGAGAGGTCGATCCATTTTAGAGTCTACACACACGCACACACAGACACACACACACAGACGCACACAGACACACACACACACACACACACACACACACACACACACACACACACACACAGACACACAGACATATACATGGACCGACAGCAAGGGCTACATTAAAACACCAGTGCACCTAAACCACATCTCTTTAGACTGGAAGAAAGTAACAGTTGAAACCATGACTGTGGACGTGTGACACCACAGCGCTACTCCCTATGTGCCTATCCTACCCTACATGCTCTGACATGCTTAAGGAGCCGGGGGACAATGCTGGGGGCTCACATGGTTCAGATTATCTGATTTCTGGCCTTCTCCCGTTCGGTGAATGTAAATGTCTTACAGGTTACCATGACGATAACTACTGCATAAGATGCGTGGAAATGTGTCTTACATTTTGACTAAAAGGCACTGAGAGTTATGGGTGTTTTTTTTTTTTTTTTTTCCCTTCCATAAATTTTTCAAAAACTGATAAACAATATTTAATATTTATTCCCCAAAGTCACATATTTCAGGTGGCTAAAATAATTAGTGGCAGTAAGCATTTGTTTGCTGTCACAGATTGACTTTTGTTTCAGTGGGGAACGGCAATACATTTTGATTCGCTTGCCACAGGCCTCTGTCGCCGTGGGTTCTAGGTCTCCTTGAATGCGTTCTGAAGTTCAGGTCACTCGTAACGCTGAAGGAAGCGTTCACCTGACGCATAGTGTGAAGTAGATGAGCTTCTCGGATATTTTTAGAGGTCCTAAAACAATAGCTTGGCTTGAGGTCTTTGCGGAGGCTTTGCACGAGGTTCGAAAAGGAGAATCCCCTTCGATTTCATGAGCAGCGCTGCCTCGGCCAGCCGAGGTCTTGACATTGCAGAGGTATGCAAATTCCGGTGATGGGTCATTTCCGCAGGCCAGGGAAGTCGTGTAATTAGCCCGATTGCCTCACAGCTGTGTCCGCTTTCTCAGGAGACTCGAGTACCCGGCTGATGTCACTGCAACAACGTCCCCTTCATATTCCGGAAAAAAGCTTGCGTGAAGCCAAGTCCCTTTTGTCAGTGAGATATACAAGGCATTAAATGAATCGAATGATTTGTCAATCAAATGTAGCATCCAACCGTTGAACCAACTCAGTGTAACTCAGTCTCAGAGTCCCAGATGTGTCCAGGCAGAGAAGGCCTCTAGTCAGCCAGAGCATCTGGCCTCCCGAGCTATCGTGGGGGGCTGTTGGTGTAGATCATGGGAGCTTTTATTTGGGGGGGGTTCTGCAGGGCTGAGGCTCCTAAGTCCCGGTGTCGGATGCCATGGCACTGGGGGAGCGTCTGACCATAAGGGGATGGGTTTGGCTTAGGTCAACCCTTACTGGTCAGTGGTCTGAGTTTGAGGATGTCGGTTGCCCCCCCCCCCTCTCTCCTCCCCCTCCCCCCCCTCCCCCTCCCCCTCCCCCCCCTCCCCCCCCTCTCTCTCTCCCCCCCCCCCTCCCACTTCTCTCTCCTCTCTCTCTCCCCATTCTCCTCACACACTTTTCTCTCCTCTCTCTCTCTCCATTCTCCTCA
>JAACJT020008783.1:0-47713 GCA_009936485.2 Gymnarchus niloticus | reverse complement strand
GAGCATATACTGTCATTCTGAAGCTCCTCTTTGAGCTTGGTCAGGTAGGTGTTACTCGCTGGCAGATTCTCCATAATCTGCCAGTGTTGATTCTGAATGGAACAGCCTTATCCTTAATATATATCTCAACCATCCATGGCTCGCCTTCCTTGGAAATGCAGCCAAGGAACACTCCACCACCTTCTTCGATTTCATGCACGGTTCTGGACGATGTACATGCACGCCTAAAATGGCCCTTCTTTCCACATGCGTGACAGTTAACTCCCTCCGCAGGACAGTCACGCTTTGGGTGTGATGGTGAACTACCACATCTGTGGCACTGTCCCCCTTGGCTCTTAGTAGAATGACTGATATGCTTCTTTGGTTTGACACTACGTAGTCTCTTTTTTGGATTTAGCCTTATTATAATTTCCTTTGTAAACTCTATCAATTGAGCTGGCTTCCGTAGCTTTTCCTACTGTGTCTCCGTGCAATGAGGTTTGCTGATGCTTTATTTCCTCACTTTGTCTCGCCATATTAATTGCTTTTTCCAGCGTTAGATTTTGATCCAGCTGCATGCGCTCAGAAAGCCGTCCATCCATTAGTCCAACAATAAGTCTGTCGTGAATCAGTTCATCGTGCAATGTTCTGTAATTGCAATGTTCCGCCAGAGCATATGGCGAAGTAACGAAAGAATCCACTGTTTCATTCTCCCCTTGCTTGTGCATGTTAAATCTTGCACGTTCGTATATAATGTTCTTTTTCCCGGTGACGTACGCCTCAAATCCATCACGCATGTCTTTGTATTTAACTCTCTGGGCATCCGATAAGGTCAGGCCAGGCAGCACATCATCAGCTTTATCTCCCATACAGTAATTAAAAGTATTCACCTGGTTTTCTTCAGAGCTTTCATGGAGGTTGCTGGCCATTCGGAAGCGACCGAACCTCCGAATCCATTTTCCCCACTCTTGAGGCTTAGAGAAATCAAAAGACTCCAGTGGCTGTATGCTAAAAGTTGTGCTGGGACCAGAGGCCCTCTGTGCAGCGACCGCGTTCTGTCAAGCGTCCATTTTGCCTCACCAATCTTTTTTTCTTGTTTCAATCCGACCTCAAACAACAAAGCTCCCCAAAAAAAAAAATCGACTCACAGCCCAACACTGCAACTACAACGACTTCTGACACCATGCCGTGTTTATAAAAGAAAACAGTGTGAGTTCGAATTGTAGTTTTGAGCGTTTTACTTGAACTCGTACAAACTCAGTCTAACCCGGTTTATCTCTAGTCCGCATACACCCCATATCACTTCCGGGGGTCCCCCAAACAACTCCCCACAATTACTTATCTGTCTTACAATCATACCACACCAAGGACCCAATCTGGATTCTGATTCTAACACTCTAATGTAATATCAGAGATATGGTGTGTTTGTCAGTTCAATGGAGCTTTCAGCTGTACTGCATGCTAGGTACTACAGAAATGATAAATAACTGACCGAGTTAGTCCCTGCCAGACCTTGTTTTCTCTGACTGAATCACAGCAATATTACCAATAATGAACCAAATCACTATTTAATATCTGCCTAGGCTCACTGACAAGCTTTCTGTTTTCAAATGCAAAACTGGCATCATAAATGTCTCGTTTTTAGTTGGTGACAACAGTGGATCCCAAAATCATTCATTTGTGGACCGGTGCTAGAATTCTCCCACAACCTAAATCTGAATTATCAGTTAGAAGATGGATGGACGAATGGATGGCGTCCAATCTGAGGTGCACCTCGGTTTTGTGCCCTTTGCTGCATAGGATAAATTCCTTACCAGGATAAATGATTATAAGACAGATGGATGTGTGAATGCTGATCAGGTCATACAGGTGTGTCTTGTGTGGGGATCCCGTTTCATGTCTTTGCTGTGCATTTTTTAAAGTATCTTAAAATGCAACGTGGACAATGAAGCAAGTTTTGGATTCGGTTCATTTGAGTGGTCTTCATTTGCCCAATTTCTGTAGACTCCTGAAAGCCAGACTCAGTGTCTCTCTCTCTCTCTCTCACACACACACACACACACACACACACACACACACACACACACACACACACTTACACACAGTGAACTGACTGTACAACCATTAGGTAATTATAGGAAAAAATAATGGCTTCTCATCTGACTTTGCCTCTCCTTAAAGCATCTGCATCTTTAACACTTGCCTAGATGAGTACATACAATGTGTTATTTGCATTATTATAATATCAGAGAATATTGTTTCATAAGGAGGTATATATTTCATAATTATGTGCAATGGTTTCTAAAACAGTTTGAGATAAGTTTACAATTGTCAAGCTCACATGAGCCTGACTTATGCCACTTGCTGCCTGTTCTCCTGTGTCCATGCAGTGAAACCCTATGCACTGTACAGCGGTTACAGAAATCACTTTGTATTGATTTATCATGATGCTTACACAGTTTAATATCATACTGCTTTACAGCCGACAGCCATGCATTTTTAAATTACATGTGGATTACATTGTCACAGTGGGTTATACATTGGTATGTACTGTATGTTAATATCTTTGATGGCTCCTGATTGAAAACAAGCCCAATTAGGAAGGAGTTTTTTGATTGCAGTATGAATAATGCTTATTAGAGACATAATTCCATTATCTCAAGTCTTTGAAAGAAAAACAAAGATTTCCAGTGTTATGCTTGTTTTGATTCAAACTAGCTACTCTGAAAGGCAGGGATTTTTTATTTATGAAATCAAATGATGCTGTGTATAAATGTACTATTTTGTGTTGAGACACTATACACATAACATTTTGAGGAATCTTGAAAAGGTTAATTGGCAGTATAATAACTTGTGTTTCATTTTACCTTTAATTATTTCAATGCTCATTTTTCTACTGCTTGGCTCAGCCGGTAATCTCTGTGGCATCTCTTTCCCTGTCCGGCCTCCATGCGCCCATGCCGAGGACGGTGTGTATTTTAATTCAGTCCTCTTCCATGCACCCAGCTCCATCATATGTTATGCCTACTTGTATTGCATCCGTTCCGAACCACTTGATCCACTCTCATGGTCAAGATTCTGGCTCTTGCAGGTCTCGCAAATGACCAGCGGCACAGTAATCTTACGCCAACACTGGAAACAGAAAGTAAATGTAGTCTTGCTGCTGCAAATACAGGGTAGGGATTATTTATGACATGACAGTTTGTGGGAGATGCTCCAGTATACAGCTGGCTTTGGTTGACATTGACTGAAATACGACCGGCAGTTGGAGGAGAAGCTTAGCTCAGAACTCTGAGACTTTTTCCTGACAGATAGTGCTGTATGGGAAGAAAGCCTGCTTTAATCAGAGGCTTCAGTCTTTCACTGAGTCACAAAGCTTTGAAAACTGTTCTATATTGAATACCAAGAAATATCTATCTATTTTCCAAATTGCTTATCCAGTGCTGGGTTGTGAGTGTGTGTGTGTGTGGGGGGGGGGCTGGACTCTTTCTCAGGCAGCTGAGAGCACAAAGCGGGGGAAACGAGGATACACTGGCTGGGGTGCCAACCTATCGCAGGGCACAGTCACACAGACATTCACACACCCAATCACCACAGATAATTTAGACAGGTTGATTAGCCTACATCGCATGTATTTGGACTATGGGAGGAAACCCATAAAGCACAGGGAAAATATGCCAACTCCATGCACACAGAGCCAAAATTCGAACACTCAAGCCTGGAGGAGCAAGCCACTGTGCCCCCTATTCATCCAGCCACTTTCTACAAATGCTTCTCATTATTGAATACGAATTGGTGCAGTTTAGGTGAATTAGTCGCTCTTAACTCTAAAGTGTGTGATTGTGCATGCTCTGTGATAGTATGGCATCCCCTTAAGGGTGTCCAAGGCTTTGTGCACTGTGTTTCCAGAGAAAAACACCAAGCTTGGGCAACTTATATTGGATGTGAGGTTGGATGTACGGATTATTCATTTTAAATTATTTACTCATCATATATTTTTTATGCAAAGGTCTACTGCTCACATTGTTTAATTAAAATATACCAGGCATAAAATGGCTGGAATGAACAAGAATAAATAAAGTTCACATATTCACATAAAGAACTGCATACATACTGAATTAGGAGAAATGATGGCACGACTGATAATGTACAAAAATTCTGTCCAATATCGCCATCCTGTGGATAAAGAAAATTCCCTCTGTGCCAAACATTCACAGAGAAGTTCAGAACAAATGTTTTTAAAGGATATTTAAGTAAAAAAAATTATTAAAGATAACAAATTAGTGAAATAACATCTATGCATTTCACACACACACACAGTACCCATATATAGTACAATTTTCAGTTATGTAGAATCCCGACACTGGGCTTTGCAACTTTAACAAATCAGCAGACCCTCTATTGTCTGTTAACATCACCAAAAATCTGATATGCACATAAATGCCATGACAATAAGATCAAGCATTAAATATTATGATTTTCAATAAATTTAGCATACTATCATGCTTAAAAGACAGCAATGAATAATTAAAACCAGTGTCCCAAGCGGTTAAACGGTTAAATTAAACAATCAGAAAATAAAAATTCGGCATATTCTCATAAAACACTACCTTAAAATTCATTAAAAGGGACATAACCCAGCCACCAGTCCAGTATGGGGCTTAGGTAAAAAATTCAAAGTGCAACTCAAATATTTCAGAGTACTATTTGAAAAAACAAACCAAGATGCTCAGACAGAATGTTGTTGCACTTACCTTCTCAGGATGCCAGATTAATAAGGCACATTAAATCAAGGCAACCACACAAAAAGCAACCTCACATATTAACACTAACTCAACATTACAACACAAACCTGGGGGCTAGCCTTGCTAGCCCCCGTACGCATACACATGGTGGGACAAGACACACAAAACATGCTACCCATAATCCCATTCCCAACATGGCACCAGTCCGTGCCGCTACAATACTCTAATGCTTAATTGTGTTTCTTTCTCCTGAGCAAAAACACAACTAATACCCAGATTAATGCTCTTAAACATTTTCTCAGACTGCCGAAGACTTTTGCACAGTGCTGTATATTCAGAGCCCAGGAATCAACATATTTAGAAATAAAGAATGCAAGTTAAAAAGTCAAAATACAGGTCTGAACAGCAGCATGGCATAGATATGAAAATTTTGGGCAAAGTTTAAACCATATTGCATTCATTCAAGAAACTAATGCAAATAATACAAATCCCGCTTGGAATTTAATTTCATTCCAATGCTTAATTTGTGAAAACATTCCGAAGCCCCAGCTCCAGAAGAGCAGTCCCTGCCTGCTCTGGCCGGCATAACAAAGAGAAAGACGGACAAGGACATAGGTCAGAAAAAAAGAAGGGAAAGGGAGCGGCAGGAAGGAACCCCCAATGTGGCGGCCCCACCAGCTAATGCCTCTATTGACAGTGACAGAGGATCGTTTCCCTCCCCAAAGTCAGAAGATATGCCCTGGAGCAGCTCAGTGATGGAGTCCTATATTGCACTCATGGATCAAGACAGACCCTCCTCAGGAGAAAGGATCAAGCAATAAATGTAATATCTTTCAACTAGTTCAACATGCCACTGTGCCCAAAACACAATAATAAATAAAACCAGTGTGCTGGGCAGTTAAATATTTAAATACATTTAACAATAAAAAATTTAAAATCGGCACGTTCTCATAAAACCCATAAAACACTACCCAGGCTTAAAATCCATTAAAAGGGACGTAACCCAGCCACTGGTCCTGTGTGGGGCTTGGATAGAAAATTCAAAGTGCAACTCAAAGATTAAGCACTCTTCCAAAAACACCAACACATACAAGTGCTCAAAAAAAATGTTGTTGCATTCACCTTCTCAGGAGGCCGGACATCAACAAACCTCAAGTGGGACTAAAGCCAGAAAAGTACCTTCTACCTTTCCTTGGCTTCATTGTAGCCCCACAGAGTGATGTCACGCTCCATCCTGAAATTCAAATCAACCACAATCTTGTGATAAACTCCACAGGCACTCAAGTCAACCCCCTACAAAATGTGTGCCGAGCTTGCCTTCCAAAGCTCAAGTTTGGTGATGTTCATCAGCAACCACATCCGGGGAGAGAGGGAGTCTGAGGGCCCAAGGGCCACCCGTTGATCACCTTGGCATAGGACAACACAAACTGAGGGTCTATATTTCTGCACAGACACTCCACTGATGTTTGAATACATAATTAACTTTTGCTCTACAACACTTTCCTTCAGCATCACATGACATTCAAATTGTTGTGGGGAACAATGCATCCATTTCAGGATGAGTTTTATGTTAACCTCTGTTACATATGCAGTGCTTTTTAGACCATTTTTAATTCACAGTTTTAAAGCAATCTTTCTTCACAATTCTATTTTTTCCTTTTGGGATGACCCAAACAGGACATATTTTAAACCGCACGAGAAGTAAAGACCTATGAAAGATATTTTGCTGATGACTTCCAATAATGCATGCCAAGACTTTGTAAATGAATACGGGCAAGCCATTTCTTATCTGAGGGGTCAGTGTGTTCAACTTCCTGTTTTCAATCCCTCAGAAGGAGCCGCCGTCAAAGTTCTTATAGCTCCCTTAGGTTAATTTAAAAATAAAATAGAGGAGCACCTGGAAATCAGGTGGGATGGGGGCGTGGTCTCAGTGGGCGTGGCTGCAGGGACTGCTGATTGGGAGACAGGCCGTTTAGAAGCTGGGTCGATGAAATAAAAAAAATCAGAATATCCAATAAAGAGTGCTTTTGTATATGTATATATCAGTACGTATACATATTTTCACAGGATAAATAGATACATTGAACAATTTACCGATCCCAGTTCATTTGTATTTTTTAAAGTTAATTAGCTATAACTTAAAGTCTATATCCTTCCTTATTACACCAAAAAGATTTTTTTAAATTTCTTGCCGTCATAATTCTACCCAAACCATTAAACAACGTAGATACATAAATCGGTGGAATTCCTAAACAATTTACCCAAAAGTACTGTTTGTTGCTATCAATGTGCAACTGAAAGCTTGTGATTTTTCATGCATGTCATTATTTATGTGAAATCAGCGGTACAAATAAAGACCTCAGTTTAATTAACGCAACTGGGAGAACCGTCTTAACGCATGGTTTGTGTTCATTCTGCGTGGATAACAAAGACTCCACTTCCCTTTCTGCGACTGTGATGAAGTAATAGGGTATCGAGTATCGCCTATCGGTTTTTGCAGTGTGTCCTTAAATAAGAAGAGTCATCGACATTGGACGTGGGACTGAGAAAATTCGCTCTGTCTTAAATTTATTGTATCGTCGGTGCGAAAATCGAATCATGCTGGAATACAAATTAAACTAGAAATGCGTTTTCTTCGCCCGGGGGAAATAAAAGCCGTCTCGGTGGTGTGTTCCCGCTTATCTTTCCTCAGGTTATCGAAGTGTATCAGGAAAGCCCCTGCTTCAAGGACCACCTTCATCATTGTCGGCGCATGTTTTATGTACTTCTTTTTTGTTGTTTCCCGAGGGGGAGAACTTGCGTCCCGGGACAAATACAAGAAGAACCGAGGGTTCAACAGGTTAGACCAAGATTCGCTGGGCACGGTTGACTCTCCGACAGTGCAGAATGTTCACCTTTCTATCGCTACTCCGAAATCCAACGTGGTGTATATTACACTTAAAACGAAACGTCGTAAACCAGCAATAATCAGGGGCACTGTGCGACCAAAATCGAGGAAGAAAATCGCTGGGATAAACAAGCATGTTGACCAAGATGTATCAAATGCAAATAACAAAACCATTAAAGGAGAATGGAGACCTAGAACTGTTCCGAAAAACGAGATACATATTATACCGGCAATACAGAGCCACTATACATTGAAAAATAGTGGAACTGAAGTCAGATCCAAGCTGCCATATGACAGCTCTATCAGGATATATAGCGAGAGGGCGCCGCCTTGGTTCAGCCAAGAGGACATCCGAGCGCTGCGGTTTCTCGCCGACAGTAAAATCACAGGCATTAAGGAGGTATCATCCACGACTCATAGGCGCTTGCTGTTGTTTGAAGGCTTGACAGATGACTCTTTGAAATCCCCAGATGATGCTAGTCGGATCCAAGGCAGTCCTGTGTGTCAAGGACGGTGTGGGCTGATCAAAAGACACGTGGATATGAGCGAGGTGTTCGCTTTTCATTTGGACCGAATTCTGGGACTGAACAGGAGCATGCCGACAGTTTGCAGAAAGTTCAGCTTCCTTAAAGGTATTTTATTCAGAGTGCTGATTTTTGTGCTTCAGATATAGTTTGGCTGGGCATTTTAACCTTGTGACCATAATATTTATCGGCCACACCAAGACGTTACATTTCATCTCATTATACAGAGAATATGTATCAAACTGCCATACCCTACAGTACAAATCCGTGACTTGAATGGATAACTGCAATAATTAAGACAGCTCATAAAGCACTAAGCAAACTTATAGTCAATGAAATAAGTGATAAACCCTACATTACAATGCTTCTTATACTGTGACATGCACTAGGACAAGAAGTTTATTTTCATTTTTTCCCTCACAAATGTCCAATTCTATGCTATGTACAAGTAGAAAGGTAATTATTAATCTGATGTAAATTTGCAGCAGCGGTGACGTCACCCCAGGAGTTAAAGCTCGGTGAGCTCATCATATGTTTTAAGTGGTTGGGCTCTGAAGACTTTAGTTGTTGACGTTATGGGCCCCATTTGTGATACTGTCAAAACTGTCATGCTGGTACCCTGAAACCTGAGTGCCTGAAGCAGTGATCACTGTTAGAGGAAATGGTGAGAGTTGTGGAACTGTGCTGAGGTCATGGGAGATTGTTGGTGGCATCTCTAAATTGGGGACTCTATCTCAGCAAGCTAATCATATCTCGACTTACATCATGTCGCTTACCTATTATTTACTGAGGGTATCTAATCTATGATCAGACTGCAGCTGTCTGTCCCATATCCTGCATGTGGGAGTGTCATGAGGATAATCTGGGCCTTCTGTGTCCCTCTGACTGGCGCTGACGCAGCACTTTGTCACCTGTGCTTCCAGGCGGTCACCCCAGTCCTGTCGTTCTGTGGGACCCCACTCTGGCCCCTGCTGACAGCGAGTCCCAGTCGTCTTTCACGCTGACCTGGGCCTCCTACCAGCACTCACTACAGCAGAAGTGCTGGTGGAGGGGCGTTGCTCCCAAAGCGGAACGGGGCTGCTCCAGCATCCATCACTACGAGTGGAGCAAACTTGCCCTTTTTGACTTTCTGTTACAGGTGAGCTCAGAGCATTCTTAATGTAGACTGCTGAGAATTGATTAGTAGGGCACTGTCAATAAAGGCAGAGTAGAAAGGTGAACCAATAAACGAACATTCTCATTATCCAAGGACACTTTGGGTAGTCTCAAGACCTTTGAAAAACCGTATCGATTCTGAAAATCTCTATATCGCTAGATCTATAATCGGCTGGACAGAAACTGCTGTGGCTTCAAACCCCGCAAGGAGGACAGGTGTGTGATGCTGGGCCAGCACCTGGAGTGTGTGGACCAGGACAGTGTCGCCTTAGCCCACATCGTCCACAGAACGCACGATCCACGCCATTTGGTTTTCATTGGCAACAAAGGCTATTTTGACCGAGATGAAGCGAATCTGGATTTTAAAATACTGGAGGGAATTAAAGAGTGAGTAGATATTCTAACACACACACATACACACACACACACACACACACACACACACACACACACACACAGACACACAGCTTGACTCAAGCTATACCCGAGCATTTTCCGAATGTTTTTCCAAAGTGATAAATAAATCAAGCATCATCTGGTGCTGGAAAAGACCTTGGGGAATTTGAATTGTTAGCAAGGATATTCTCTGCCTCAGTAACAAAGCTTTTCTTTTGTCTTAATCAAGCCTAGGTCACAAGGGCTTTTTATTACATTTCAACTGCAAAAATGTTCAACTGTCCCTATTGTAGCTTCACAACAACATTAATTATTTTACACATTTTAGCACAGAGACCTGTATATTAAATGTTGTAAAATTTGTACATTCTCCATAAATTGTCATTACAGGACACACACACACAGCAGAGGTGGGATTTAAACTGCCAACTCTGGACTGAGTGAAGTGTTACCCACTGAGCCATTGTGCTGCCTGTCATTCTAGACCATTTGTTTGAAATTCAGTTGTCAGGAGAAAAAATGTCAAGAATGTCATTGTGCCACTTACTGAATATGAACAGACGTTCACCCTTAATGAAATGCCTGCTGTTCTACATAAGGTTACCTGAGCAAGCCATGAGTGTGCTGAAGAGCCGGCATTTACGGGAGAAGCTCCTCCAGTCACTGTTCCTGGATCAGGTGTACTGGGAGAGTCAAGGAGGACGACGGGGGGTTGAGAAGCTCATCGACGTGATAGAGCGACGGGCTAATGTCCTCCTGACATATATCAATGCACACGGGATCAAAACGGTGCCCATGAATGAGTGAAACAAGTCGGAAACAAAGGGGATGTGAACTAAGTTAGGCATGATGTAATGGATCATATGACCAATCCTTCACAGTAACATAAACTGAACATGTCAGTCTAGCCACAATACTGATGCAAAACTCAGGGTCCTAAGTTTTTTATAATGGGGCCATGCAGCTAAAGACACTGCTAAAGAAAGCTTTCTCAGCATGCAACTGAGTTTCAATGTCAGTCCTGCAACACACTAGTTTCACAACCGCAATCCATGAGTGCCTCTGTAAAGCTTACATTCCCACAGTTCCACCGGGCTGTTTCTGTAGTTTTTGTGGGGGACACAGTGATACGGTGCAACAAACAAACTGTCCCCTGGGACAAGCTTACACAAATCACTCAGTAACAGAAGTACTTCAGGTAGACAGGCTGAACATTTGGCATATCACTATTCTGTTCGCTACAAAGAAAATGAAATGTTTTTGTACGGCGCTTTATATCTCACATTTCTATTTATTATTAAACAATATGAACCACAGCCAGAATAATTAGCATGACTACGGAATTCATGGTGAGGATGCAATGCAACATGCATGAGGTCAGAAGGCCATCAATATTTTTTATTAATTAAAAATAAATGGTTATGGCATATGGATGGAGGGATGATTGTTGTGCTGGGAAATTCCTGACTGTCTATTTCAGAAGTAAATGTGCAATATATATATATATATATATATATATATATATAGTACTGTGCAAAAGTCTTAGGCAAGAAAAGAAAATTATAGTTAAGTTACATGTTGCTGTAAAACTATTACTTTATGTCTGTAAAAGTGTGTCAGTTAATATTTTCAAAACATCTCCTCATTTCACCACCAAATTTGTAGTTTCCTTCCAATGTATCTATGCATGTCTTGACCTTAACTGTGAGGCCCCCTTGTTTGGTTAATCAATACTGTGTAAAGTGAAAAAAATAATGAAGTTCACTAGTTAAATGAGCCAGTGATGAAATTTAACAAATGCATGGAATGACTGGGGTGATCCTAATGAGAGATTTAGGAATCAAAGCTGTGTTCTTCTAGCCATCCAATCAGATATCAGTAACATTTTTGAAAGCAGAAGAAATTCTTGTTAATTTTGGTTGCATTACTCTTTATTAGTATACAGTTTAACGGTCAATTATGTTGTTTTTTTCCCAAGCCAATGTACACTTCCTGCCCAGATAAATGGCCTCAAATGACTTCTTTGTGTGCCTAAGACTTTTGCACAATACTGTATATTCGTAAATGTAGTTTTATTTTTATATGTTAATGTGTGTGCAAAGTTACTTAATTGCTTATGTAAGTGAAAGAAAGTAACGGCCCCAAATTCTTTGAGCCTTTATGTCTTGTTGGATATTTTCAACAGAACAGCTTAAGTATAAAGACAGTTTTTTGCTCTCTGCTGCTGTAGGTGGAAAAATGACATGTGTGTACTGCCTCTGTTTATATGTTCTAGAAGTGAGGCTTGTTACCACCATGAAGGCTTTGAAAACAAGCCTAGTGGATTGGGAGTTCCAGGCTTTGATGTGCCGTAATTCAGAGCAAGAGGTTAGATTGTTTTTGCCTCTTGTAATCTCCTATATTGATGTAACCCTCCTGAAAAAGGCTGCCTGTACTGATCTGTGCTGAGTACAACCTTCTCGTATGCTCATGTGTTGCCGGCAGCCAGTGGTTTTGCTGGACACAAGGGGCCCACTTAGCCTGGGTGAATGTTGCCAGCATGAGGCTACTTCACTACACACTTCTTAGATAGGCATCTATTTAAAAGACTAAGCGCTAAAAATGATTCATATCCAGACTCTACGGTCCAGGACTGCCATGTAAGCCAAGGTCTGCAGTTTTTGCTAACACGAAAATCATCAGATTGCTGGAATGCTTTGATGGCCGCTTCAGCTCGATTGCCGCCACATTTCCCAGAAGGCTGTGCTCATTCCAAACGACAGCGGCAAAGCAGTTGCAGCGCTACTTTTCTAGGTGCTCATTTTCTGCTCGGCCCATCAAAGCGATTCGCGGAACTCTGCATTCCTCCCTACGTCAGGAATAGCTCTCCACTGGAAAACAGACCCAGCCGGGCAGCCATGGGACAGCTTTAGAGAACAGGGCCAGAGAAGCAGACGGGGTAGCTGAACCAAGCCTAAACCAGGACTCACGTTCAGCCAGGCGGCTGTGGGACAGCTATGGAGAATGCAGCCAGGGAGGCAGATCGGGGTATGGGGGTGTGGCCAGGCCTGAACCAGGACTCGCATGCAGCCGGTCCGGCATCTGTCCAGTCAGCCCTGCCCTCAAATCTTTCCTATAAGGCACATTTTTCCACCCTTTCCAAAATCCACACCATTTACAAATTTAGACCAAGAAAACTGCGTGACTGTTTTGGAAGCACGTTGTCAAGTAAATGCATACTAGTTTCCATCCTAATTGCTATATTATTTATCTGCCAAAAACAAATCAGACTTATACGAGCCTAAATGCTATACAATATGTAGCTAAACGTCTACTTCAGTCCTAAACAGAAGGACACAGAACAAAACAGTAGAAGAGTGACTAGAGTGATACTCAATAAAATAGGGTACAATTAATCAGTCATTTTTTTTCCTGTCCAGTCAAAACATTATTACCACCCCCTAGTAGAAGAGTAGTTGGCTCTTCCCAGCAGCTAGATAGCAAATCTATTAAGTTTCAAATGACAAAGAGGATATAAAAGTACAGGTGCATGTTGACCAGATAGGCTGGTTCTAAACACTCCAAGCTACATGTCCATCCTGGTGAACCAGGTCCATGATGACTGTCTAGTCCGATGGCACAGGTTGGTTCCAGCAGGATAATTTTCCTTGCCCTGTCACTAGGAGTGTGTGTGATTGGTTTAAGGATCATACTGGCTGCTGGGTGCCATGGTTCATATTTAATTTGTTAACAAGATGCAATACTGTCTTGTTAGCCAAAGGTAAAGATACTTACATGTTTTCTAATTTACACAGCTGGATATGCCATCCGAGTAGCTCAGGTCATGGGACAAAGTCGTGGAAACAATAAGCAGACATCTTGTGAGACTTCAAACGTGACCTCCAAACCCCAGGTAGCATCCTTCTCCACAGCGTTAAGTACTTCCTATGCTGCAGGTGATGGAAGATCACAATGACACATTAAGGAACACACAAAAGGTCAAAATAGGAAAATGTGCTTTAAGGCCAGAGATTGTGAAAACTTTTTCATAAAAAGGCACAGAAATAACTTGCAGAAGATATGGACTGTCAATCCGTAAATAAAAATGGTTTTATCAATGACACACAGTGGACAGTAAGACCAAGACGACACACTACTAATTTTGTTCCCAACTTTAAGTGAAACAGAAGAACTGCTCCATGATTTGAAAAAAAAAAATCATTATGTTCTACTTGGGTGATACCATTCCCAGTGGGAGAAAATTAAGACATTAAATCATGAGCATAAACAGGCTTCCCCCCACCCAAATCTAAATGAAAAGCTTTAGACATAACAAGGTGTGTAAACGCTGTTATGAAGCCTAGAGGAGGAAGCCCACTCATTTACTGGAAAAAAAAAAAACAAAGACAAACACATTCTTAAGCAGCCAAGGAATGAAAACAGAAACAATCATGCCATTCGGTCTCGTATCTCCTTATCTGGTTTGAAAGGCGGTAGTTTTAGCAGATAGCTGTTTATGTTCGAATAGCGCGCTAGCAGTGAGCATTGCTGAGCGATAACACGGCAGAATGGGGTTTTGGAAGCAACTAAAGGAAACACGTCCAGTATTTCTGTTCTATTTTGCAACGTCACAAGAAATTGCTCTCAAATGAGTCGAGGCAGCTGCATTAATCTGCAAGCCGGAATCTCTTATGAATACCGCGTCTCTTGCCAAGAGTCCATTTAAGATAATGAATTAAATGCGAACACTTCTTCCTAGTCTGGTTGCAGCAAGCCACCGAAAGTATCATGCGCTATAGCATTAGCGAAGCTAAACAAATGTATCGCTCTGAATTAAGATAAACGTGTAATTGGCATGGGTTGTTATCAGAGAAAACATGCAGTGAAAACTGGAGCAGTATTTGAAATTTATGACTCAGGTCTTGTGATTACTGCACCCGTCAGCACTCTGAGTCTGTTGATTTCTCTCCGCTCTCGAACTGCTCTAAATGGAAGTGTATCACCTTGCTCGCCAGCGCTGGAATGTAATACAAAGGCTAAAATAAGCCTGGTCCGTGATTATGGGAAGTAACGGCGCTCAGGAAAAAGAGGGTGGCACACCTTAAAGTATAAACAACGCATCAACCGTAAATATGGAACATGTGAGAGTTTGCATCGCTGAAAGTCATCCGAGACACTCGCCCGGGGATATATAGAGCGCTCATATCACTCTCTAAAAATAGTCTGTCAAATGACAAGAGAGAAAAATGTCCAAATTAACGACGACGGTGAGTCAGTGGGTCAGACTCTACCGTTGCTGCTCGGGAAATCCATGTCCCCCAGCAAACAGGCAATAATATGTGCTTTGGTTTTACTTTCGAGGGCCTGGATTTTGAATTCGTGAGCAGCACAGGAACAGAATTCATTTAAATATTTGAAAAATGGCCATAGATGTAGCACATTTTTATGACAGAACTGAAGTATTTCCTCTAGTGCCGAAGTGAACATTTGCAATTAGCCAGAATGGACCCTTATGTATTAACCTCCTTCAATAAACTGTCTGGATTACACAGTAAAATTCCATATTATTTGTGTTCAAAAGTTTATTATTTAAATTGCATTTAGTTTCTTTTTACCCACAGTCTAGCCAACCGGAATGTTATAGATTATATCCATGACGTTTATAATTGCAATAATTTTTCTTAGTAAATTTGCCACCTTTTAAACAATTTTAGTTTGGTGTCAAAAGTACATTTTTAAAGTGTCCAGGGTATTTTCTCCCTTGTATTAAAAGTTGAACTGGACATGTTGTCAAAGTGTATTGGCTCACACTTTCAGGGCCTTTGGTTCTTAACCTTAGCCTCTTCCTCTGTTCATTGGATGATAAAGCCCATTTACTTATATGCGACGTATGCAGTTTGATATTTTTGTATTTTCCAACGGCATCAGCAGGAGATCTTTAGCAATGCTGCAGTCTGATGTAAATTTCCTCTCTACAGCTGTCAGTGTATGTGTCAGAAATGTCCTGGCATCTCACCTTGGTCTATTCTCCAAGGGTTTTTATTGTCAAGATGGTTAAAAGAACCTTTAATTAATGACAAAAACTAATTAGAAAATGGAATCTTTACTTTAAAAAGAAAGTAACAAATTACAATTTCAGATGAATTTAATTTTGATCTAGCAGCCATTTAAATGTTAGCAAATTTAATTTAATCACATTATTTACATTACAAGGTCATTATATCATATTCCCTGATAAAAACCTTGATATTTTGTCATGTGTGCTTCTAAAATAAAATTTTAGTTTTAGATCAGTATTATTCTAACCATTTTCAGTGTGCAAACTACCTGCTAAATACATACATATGAGTTTACGTGAAAGTTTTTAAATATTATTGATTTTAAAATACGAACTTTACCAAAGCATCTATTTCTTCCCTGTTTCCCATAGGTTCTTGTGTCCAGGCTTTACAATGTTCCAATGTTCATAGAATTCTCAGAGTATTTTATGTCACTGCCATCTCACTTATTGGGAATAACATGAATCTTAACTTGTATAATCCAAATTTCCAAACTTTTTATATTTGTACATTTTAGTGATTTTATTAAGTAAAAGGCATGTAGTGCTATAGACAACATTTGGCGGTTATTCTGGGTTTTATTTATTTAGACTTTTGTTTAAACAAAAAAAAAATCCTGGAAATAAACATTAATCACCATTTGACTCAGTCACCAACTGGTGGATTTTAATAAACAATTGAACTGTTGTCTTAACGTCTATTTATGGCATTAATGTGTATCCCTGCCATTTTACGCTGGATTCAGATGACTTATGCTAGTGGCAAAACCTGCAAAGGATTTTTCTATCATAAATACAACTGAAATGATGTGGAGAAGGCAGGTAGCCCAGTGACAGAACTGAAATTTATCTACAGTCGGGGCTAAAGTCATATTTAAGTATGGAAATCACTAGAACTGACGGCCTTCCTATTTCCTTGGAAAATGCTGAAAAAAAACAGTCTAAGTAGTTATGGTGTGGTGTGAAGTGTTTTGTGTGCATGGTTCTGTTGCTGGTGGGCTGGGTTCTATATGGATGGTTCTGTCTTTGTTCAGCTGGCAGGTTATTTATGGTCATACACAGAAGGCCAGCTGTACTTTTTGAATGTAACTGGTCACAGAAGCAAGCTCATCACAGGCCCTTTGTCTGCTGGTGACAGAGCTATTCCAGCTAGTTGGCCACAACGTAAAGGAAAGGTGGGTTATTTCTACTCCTCGTCTATTTGGGAGTGTTACAATTAGCCCGTGTCATTTGGGGTGCAAGATGGCAAATAGTGGTAATAAAACAATTTGAGACTGACAGAGGGACTCTAAAAGTCAGTTCAAACATCTGTCTATTTACCATGTTCAGCATCTGGAAGAATTAACAAAGGATCACATTATCTAAAACATTACGAATTTATAAAGCACAAAAAGTGAATAACTGCTTTCTTACACATTTCCTCAGTACAGCTACATTTTTATGTATAAAATGTCTTTAATTATTTCTTATAAAAGTAATGATGTGACTAATTACAAATATATCTGTGGGTCCGCTATAACAATGTGCTTTTTTGCCTAAATAGCTGAAAAACTTCCAGCAGCAAGCAGTCTTTTTCCCCCATGAATGGCCTTTTCCCTACAGAAACATAAACAGGAACGGCTGGTCAGCCAAAATAGGCAAACGGGTGAGAGGAAATGAATAATCCTGGGACAGAAGAGCCATTCCAAGACTCATTCGTAATGGGAGCACAGGACAGGAAACTGACCAAACAGGGGTGTTTAAGGTCACTCTGTAACCACTGCAGAAACAGAGGATGCCATGTGAGATTGTGAATCAGTGAAGTTTCAATACCTTTCAGTGACTGGAGAGAGAGCTGGTTCATCTTGCTGTTTGATAATCCTGACAGGGGCAGCATTAGGGGTGGTGGCCAAATGGTAACACTTTGCTCTCATAAACCAAAGTTGGTGGGTCTGTGCCATGTGAGATTAGAGGTTGCAGTTTTGGGTGGTGTGTGACTTTGGGGGGTTGGGTGACTGGATGGTCTTTGGTTGGAATCTCATGGTTGGAAAAGCACCCTTATCACTGTTGAGCACATGAGCAAGGTCTTGAACACCAAAGACTGCCCCAGGGGCACAAACTAGCTATCATTTCATTAAAGGGAATGAAGATGGAGATAAAACTGCTGCACCCTCTACTGGATATTTCTTAGAATGATGCAGCTGACCCATACATGTAAACATTATTGCATTTTGTTAGCATCATGGAACAATTAGCACTGCATAGATTTAGAAAATGCATATATTATATATACATATACATCCGTCTTTGATACTGCAAATCTAGCACAAAGTCACAATGATAAATTTAAGTAGATGTTGCATATATAGTAAATTTATAATGCAATGCATTATTCATATTATAATTGTATATAAGTATCCTAAGGAAAATAATTTAAGTATCTTGATTTTGTGTATTGTGTACATTGTGTATGGCACATCACAAACAGCCTATATACTATTAAGAGCTGGCTTCTTTTAAGCTGAAAAAACTGTAAAACGTTTCTGCATATTGAAGCACCATGCATATATCAAGCTTAAAAAAGGAAGCTTATTCGTTGTTGGTTCTCCTGTCAAGTGCGAGTCTTCTTAGCGACGTGGGATTGTTTCTATGGTAACCACAGAGATGTGAGGGGCGAGATCACGACAGCAGTTGCTGCGGTGCTCCTTCTGCATCTACAAGCAACAAAAACCCACACAGAACACAGACGCAGATACCAAGGAAACCGAGAAAGTGCATGGGAAATTTTTATCAGAGACGCAATTCTCTCAAGATGGTTCCAATTTTTTTGACCAAAAGAGAATCGGACTGCTTGATCCAATTTATTTAGTTTCTCTAAAATGGAACTCTTTGCTAATAACATGAAGATAAATATTATACATATTAGATATCTGGAGATTTTCTTACATGTCAAAAGATGACATATATTGCGTGTTGTGAGACGTGTTTCAGGCAGGAGGATGAACATGACAATAGGGAGAAGAAACAGGAATTTTATTTGGATGCGATGGATTTAACAAAACAGCTGGGGCAAAACCAAAATAAAAATCAGCCTTTTCCACATAACTGTGTGGCGGAAACAGACAAGCCAAACTCAATAAGTCACAAGAGGCCTGGGACTGGGGGCTAGAATGGACATCAGTATCTGGGGACAAAAACAAAAACCCAGGAAATAGACTGTTGTCTGCCTACTTCCCAACCCAGGACATGCCCCCAAACCCTACAGGTTGATATATATGTCAATCAAAGACAAAATTACCTAAAAAAAAAATGTACACACACAGTGAATAAAAGTGAATCTAGTGCCTTTGTTGGTGGTGTTACTGAACAGAGGTAAACTAAGGCAAAGCACGTTGCCTGTCTGATGAGACTTTCGACTTCCAAGATAATTTCACCGCTTCTCCACCAAAATTCATGTCCATTGAAAGTGAAAGTGTAACAGCATTAAATTGATCACTACTTCTAAGTTCACCTTTCTGAAAGATGGATGGACCTTGTAAGATACAGTGAGAAGGGTGTAGTTTTTTGGAACTCATAGATTGGAGTCATCCCGTCAGGGTTGCATCGCTTGTTACAGTTGAGGACTTAACCTGTTCTCTCAACTGGAGACTTAAGAGAATGGTCTATTTTAATAGTCCTCTTGCCCAGTAACCTCTGCTGGCTATGGTGATGCAGACTTTGATGACACCAGTTGCAGAGCATCAATGTAAATGGAGAGGCAATAGTCATTGCAAGCATTCTCCATTACAACACTTTGTTCTCTAATGCCTGCTTCCCCCTGAACAGAAGCTACAGGCTGTCGAAACACTGCCCCTGATAACCTTAACATCACAGGGCTGAATTGTGCTTTCTGCAGACATCGTTTTATCAAGAGTGTTTCACCCTTTCACGTTCTGTATTGTGCCTTGAAGTCTTCTATCAACTTCATTGTTGCAGAACAGCAAGACTTCATGTGTTTGGAAGCCGTCTCTGACAGGGGTCAAGAGAAGGTCTTTTAAGATAACAGCCTGTTAGGTTGGATATGCGGTGATACCTCGACTCCATTTCCTCACAATCAAACACTGATAAATGAACTGAAATAAAGCATGAGGGAGCCTGCAAATCACCCTGTCGTGCCCCACCACAGTGGGTACACTGACACTGGTCTGTTTTTCCACCTAAAACACAGCGCTTGCTACATATGATAAAGTAGAAGGTGGCCTTATGCAGCATCATCAGACTTCTCACTCACCATTGAAAATGCAAGAAATAGCGATAAAACAACCTCTGAGACTTAGAAAACCTTACATTTCAACACTGCTTGCATTGCAGCCAGTCTGGCTTCTATTATCCAGGTTCAGTAAAATTTTGCCACAAACCTTTTTCACTGGATGGTGGTCGAAGAGTAGAATGTTAGCCAGAGATGGCCTAAGATTCAAGTCTATGAGGCCATGCAGTAATAAATATAGTTGTTCCATAAATGCCACATGCATTTCCTGCAAATTCAGGGCTTCACTTTACAGCTTAGGTGAACAACATTCTATCTATCTATCTATCTATCTATCTATCTATCTATCTGTCTGTCTGTCTGTCTGCCTGCCTGCCTGCCTGCCTGCCTGCCTGTCTGTCTGTCTGTCTGTCTCTGTCTAATCTGAACACTGACATATTCTACAAGCCAAAGTACTGGGAGGATATATGTCTTGTCAATTAAGGATGATATTGGGTTGAACCAAGGGTTGAAGTGGAAACATGGAACAGAAATCCACTGACATTAAGGCATTGCAAGAGCGTAATTGGATACAGTTGTAGTACTTAAACACCTATTTAGAAATAATCTCATTATATTAGCATTAGCACGTGGCTTCAATATTTATCAAAGCTTTTATGCAGCCTCCCATTTCACTAATATAACAAGTGATAACATGGGAGAAAAGAAAAAAATACAAACAATTTGAGGCAGAAAAAATTATTTATGACTAAATAATGTCAGAGTAACAAAATTAAATCTACAAGCAGACGTGAGACAGCATTAATCACTTTCAAGTGTATAGATATCTTTTATTTACTGGATTACCGCAATGGTAATTAGACTCCATATCTCATCCAGTATCAGGCCAAAATCAGACTGTTATCGGTTGAACTTCCTGAGGTCCTTCAGCCCAAGTGTGTCACTTCCTGTGGCTGAATGGTTACTCCCAAAAAATAAACTCAGTGTGCACTTGGGCTACTCCTAGTTTAGGCCCTGGGAGTTCAAACAGGGAGCCACTTACTCCATCATACAAACAGATTGTTCTTTATACTTTGTTAAATTGCTAAAGCAATAAATTGAAGTGTATAAAATATTATTTTATCTGCCTAATGTACATGGACGTTGTTCCAGGAAATGCCCCGCTACTTTTCAGACTGTAGTCAGTGTCTTTCCCATGACTTTCAGTTTCAGACCTCACTACTGGTGTGAATTGTGCAGTCTGGTGTGCTATTGAAATTAGGTCACATTCCAACAGTGAAACATCACCGATACAAGTTAATGTGGGCAGTGGCTAAATTTGTCCCTCATGATGAGATAGATATATTATTCTTTTCATGGATCACTACTGGAACATTTCTTTGTACATTCATTTTTTGTTTGTTTGTTCCTCGAGACTTTCCAGTACAACGGAGCGGTAAATGTGGTTTAAATTCCTCCCACTTGAGGGCAGTGTTGTTCCATTGGTATGACTTACCAATAGACTCCATATGGTGAAGCACTTGCAGAAACCGCCAGGATGATATATGGTCGCTTGTCGGTGATAACCTGATTTACATACACAAGAAATGTAAATTTGAACTAACATACAGTGGAATTAAGACATCATGTGGATGAAAATGGCCCCCACATTGTTCATGAGCCTCTGACATTTCCAGAAAACTTGTCTTGAGAATTAAAAATAAATTGTGCTCTACAAGGCTTCTTGAATTATGTATTAGCGTATGGGCATATGTATCGACAACTAAAACAAGTGCAGCTGTGTTTTATCGTAATTAAGACGCAGTTTTGTTCAAGCTTATAATCTCAGTGATTGAAATATGAAATTCATGATTGTGAAGCATGGTGGATTTTTTATACCTCCTACAGATCCTACATGATCACGATGGATCTTCTTAGAAGCCCTCTGTGATCACCACACAAGCAAATTATCTGGAACTTAGTGCCTTGTATGATGGCCACAAAGATGGCAATGCTGCAGGTCGCATTAAAGTTTAATTCTTCTGGATGCTGCATAATGCAGCTCCTGCTCACTCGCCTTTATTAAAATACAAATGAAAGGCATCTCTTCTGCAGTAAAGCATCTCTAGAAATGGGACTTCAGGTTGCGCTGTCCTGAAAAGCTGCTGCAGTAATGATTAGTGCAAGGCCACAAATTCAAACAAACAAGCAAATAAATCAAATCAAAAATGCTGGAAAACTGAGCAGGGATCAGTCATAGTATAATGCATCATTTCTTCAGATTTTATGTTTAACAGCTGGGTTAACAGTATAATTTGAATGAATACATTTAAAGCCTAAATTCAATATAACAATGATTATTTCCATAAACAAAGAAAAAGAAAATGTTCAATTTTTTAAAGAGGAAAGAATCAAAAGAAACAAAGATACTTCCCCCTGGAACCAAGATGATGCATTTATTATTTTGAAAGGCAGCCTAATGTACTGATCCATCCATCCATCCATCCATCCATCCATCCATCCATCCAGCACAGGATCATGGTAAGCAATGAGCCTATCTGAAGAAGCACAGGGTGAAAGGGGGGAGAAACCCTAGAGGAGATACCAAGTCATTGCATGGTACACACACACACACACACACACACACAGAATTATGTATTTCTAGCGTTGTGTGGACCTTCCATTCATTTCTATGGGCCTAATCATAACTATGACAAAACTAACCCTTACCGAGCCCTGACCTTAAGCATACATAACCCCACGAAAAACAAGACTTTTGAATCTTTTGGTTTTTTGTTTGCATTTGCAGATTTTTATATAAAATTGAGTTTTCCTTTGCGGGGACACAACAAACGTACCGCAAGGTAGAAAGCAACAGGTTTTTGTTACCACCATTCTTCAACACACATTCTGCCCAATGCAAGTGATACGGTGTCAAGGTTAGGGACAGATGACATAACTGTACAATGGTCATTACTGTTCTTTAAAATCACACATAGAACCACAGCATCAGCCGAGCTTGGGCTGTCAGTGCCATTAAAGCTGAGCTGGCAGGCTGAAGGTTTCCCAGGAACTAGGCTGGGGCCCTGATGCCGAAGGTGTAAAGGTGCAACTTGACAAGGAGAGATAGCTCCTGGGACCCCGGGGAGACAAAGAAGAACACAAATCAGGTGCCCAGATGTTGGTATGGATTGAGCCACACTTCATGTGTGATGCTGATTAGTATCCTTTCCTGCTGTCCCAATCCTGTGGGGAGATGGGAACTGAGAATGGACTGCAGATGGGTCTGCTGGCTTGGCTAATCAGCCTAGCACATGCTAGTTGCAATGACTGACAGGTAACCCATCAATGGGTAATTCCTCTCCAGGCATTATTGTTTCCTGCTGCCAAAGGCTTCTTGCTGCAGATGACTCTGACAGGCTCTGCTGTCTGTGGGATGGTGCCACGGGCTGTTTTTTTCCATGACCTTATTTTAATGGGACTCTGTACAAAACCCGTGTTAGTGAATTTTGTACTTAAGAACTAGTATGGATGCTTTGTGTATCTTAAAAATGACAGCCTTTCTTATATAAAAACCAGAGGAACATGCTGGTGACTCAGGTCACAACAGTATTATTTGGAGTGTGAACAAATACGTTCTTAAAGATTAGAAGAATTCATTTCACTGAGCCACTTGTAAAACAGCAAGTAAACACACAGAACATCAAGTGGGGGATGACACTGATGAGGGATTGCTCAGATAATGGGTAGAGCTTTGGAACAATAGTCTGTCATCACATTGCTTTTGTTTACTGGTTCTCTCAGTGGTAAAATTTTGGACAGAACTATCACCACTTGAAGTGCAGCTTGTGACAAGACTTCGCAACATGGTATGGGTGATACAGTCATGAGTTACAGGAGGTTACAAACGTAGGTTGCACAGTACTTTAAGAACTGAGATGCTTGTGTGATGGCGGACATTTGAGGGTGAGTCGGGTGACTAAGGACTGAGTCAGGTGATCAAGCACTGGGTGTACTGGTTACTTCAATCTTTCCTGTTTCCTGATAAATTAGATTAGTTTAGAAATTAGATTAGATTAGAAATTAGATTAATTCCTGATAAACAAGAATACGCCACCCAGTCCATGTTCCCTGGCAAGTGAAGCCTTGCCTGTCCATAGTCCACCTGTGTAGTTTGAAAGGACAGCTTTCTCTTTTTATTGCTTAGTCATTGTCTGCATCCTGACCTCACACAAGCCCTGTTGCACTGGAAAGGTCACTGCTCCCCAAATAAGATCTTGCCTCCTAGCTTCGTGAAACATTGTTTTATTTACGCTTCCAACAAGAGACTGACTCATGATGCTCTAAGATAGTGTGGATTTATTCAAACAGCATTTTTCCTATTTTCCCATCTTGTAAAAGATTTTTTTAACAAAAAGCAGTCATGGTATTAATAATCGTTACACTTAGTCATGAGATATACAAAAAGGGTGCCCAGTGGTGGACTTGATATTACAATCCTCATATTATCCATCACCACTTTACATGGTATTTTGTCTCTGCTCATAACACGCCTACCTCATGTTATATGTTAAATGTTGTATTATATGTTGAGTTACTATATTATATGGCGTAATACTACAGGTACTCCATTTATTGTACTGTAATGTTGCACTACTTATTGCTGACTGAGTATAGTTTGCAGAGAAGACATTCAAGTCAGAATTTCGTTGTACCTTGTACATATGACAATAAAACTTTGAATCCTTGAATGCTATGTGGAGTGTCCTCCAGCCTTGTGCCTTATGCTGCCTGGGATAGGTTCCAGGCCCCCAGCAACCTTGACCCGGATAAGTATTTAGAAGAAGGATGGATGGATGGACAGAAACACCGTAAAGTGCACCATCATCCATGAAGCATTATCCATGGTATGAGGCTGCCTTACATGCTTTACTCCTTGAAAATCAGGCTCTCGATCTCAAAGACGTTGTTTGGAAAAAAAAAAAAAGACAACAGACATTAAGCCCCACTGATTGGATTCCAAAAATCGTTAGTGCATGGAACAAAGCATTTATCTCTCAATCTATCTAAATGTAATATTTTATATTTTCTGAGTGCCGTGGTTCAAATGTGTAATAAATCACCGTTTTCTCACCCAGCCACCTTCTGTTCAGTGCAATCTGAAGTAAACTGGCTGATCTTGAATATGGCCTGACTTTGCACAGGAACAAAAGATTTTTTTTTTCACAACACATACCAGGTTTGCCTTATTTGCACTTCCTTGAAATTTCATTGTCTGAAAACATAATACTTGCTCTCTTCACTTGGCAGTATTTTAAATTAAACATTTTAAAAAGTGTTATTTCATTTATATGGTGTTATTCCAGAACTGCCTGGAATTAGTGTTACAGTATTTATCACGATACAAATATACAAATGACAGTTAATAAAATAACCTACATGGACCTTTTTGCTTTTATAATATTATAGGATTAGCATTGCGATGGCATCTCACTGTGCCTTAACATTGATTCACAAGGAATTCTTTATGAAATGCCGGAAGATATAGAAGGAAGCAGGATTTACCAAGTTATGAGGAAAGGTCTAATGAAACCTAATGAGAAGCTCAGCTAATGACTGGTGTAAGTGTGGAAGGAAGGGGCATTTTGGGTGTGCTCCTGGGTGTCTCAGGAGCACCATCTACTGTGCACCTGTTGGAGCCAACAGGGAGAGATTGGGTCCCTGAATGGAGCTCACAGGAGTGAATGAAGAGAGCTCTGCACCTCCTGGGTGGAATGAGGGGCTGCAGCTGAATTGGGGCAAATATCTGGGAGGGAACTGAATGATAACTATTTTTAAACGTTATAAATGTGTTTTAAATGTATTTTTAATACACAGTAGCATGTACTAATGCTGCAACATGATATGGCCAAGCCTAATTAATTGTGTTTTAGCTACAGGGCATAGATTTGATGAGATTATGATTACATGTTGCCGGATTTAGAGCGCTATCATAGGGAATTCAACAAAATACAAACAGCTCAGAGACCAAAGCAGCTCCAGGAAAGCCCTCATGAACAGAAGGATGAGGGAAATCTCTGGTGAACCATCCCTACTGCCAAGCAGCCAGGAAGTGCAGCTACAGAATTTCAAGCAAGAAATTAAGTTATGTCTGTGTTGCTCCTGGGAAAAGAGGGTCAGATGGGTCACTTAGATGACTGAAAGATTGCCAGACGTCCTTGTTCAGCATTGTGAAGAGCTTGTTTTTCCTAGTGATGGGACATATGAGGCTTCAAAACCTATGGTGGGTGAGAGTTAACACTGAATGGTAATTCGGGATACTCCCAGCCACCACTGGTTTTGAAGTCTCATTTAATGCCAGCATTGATTGGTTAGATCAAGATACTCCTGTCCACCTTGGGTTTTGAAGTCTCATTTAGCATCAGCATTGACTGGCTAGATCAGGATACTGCCACACACCACAGGTTTTGAAGTCTCATTTAAAGCCAGGATTGATTGGTTAGATCAGGATACTCCCATCCACAATGGGTTTTGTAGCCTCATTTGGCCCACCACTAGTTTTTCTGCTTTAAGTGATATCTCTATGGTAGCAATTGGACAAAGGTAACATATTGTGATGAGACAAGCATGTGAGCCATGAGAGCTTATGCAAGCTCAAATATCAAGTCCTCTCAAATAATATTACCTTACACCCAGAACATATGCGTTTTAATGCAAGAAGATTTGGTCTCAGTATACATCAATAAATTCACTCTTAATTTAGTATACAGCAAGTGTATGAATGGCTGGATCATATTATCAAAAGGTACTCGTCTGTTATCTGGTTCACTGTATCCATTAAATGTGGGCATCTTCTCTGCAGTACGCAGGAGAGAAGAGGAGCATCTTCTTATTCATTTACACCTGGACATGTTGTTGGGAGAAGGAAATACCAGTCTTTACGTGTGATAGAAATACTGCCAGGATTCATCATGAGAAAAAAACACAATTAGAGGAAAGTTTAGGTCCTCCTGTGGGAAGCCAGAAATGTGCCTGAGTAACCTAAAAATCCCCATGCCGTTGCTGGCATTGAGGCTGGTGCTGGCAGTCATTACGTGAGACCGGGGGTGCACTACTTCAGCGTCCACTGAGTGCAGGCTCACCAATGGCAGGGTGCCCAGTATTACAGAGGCACTCAGACCAACACCTTCTGCATTTAGAATGGCTGTGACCCATCTGACACCGGATCGGCACGCTGACACGGTTTGGTCTGATCATGTGATGGCTATGAAAATGGTATACAGATGAAGGATGAAGAAAGTAAAACCCACAAAATATATATTTATCCAATTATGGCTGAAAAATGCTTCAAATATCACCTTAACATTACCATACAAATGCCTTTCTGTGCAGTCTAAATCAGAGCCTGGAATACAGTATGTGACTTTATGAAAGCATAAAATATTTAACAGCACTTTTCAAGCATATTTCACTACTCTGAAGCCTTTATTGGCTATTCCATTCCTTTAGATATCATAAATATAAATATACAAATAGCACAAGTCTGAAAATAGCAACCTTTCTCTTGACAAAATTGATTGTGTATGTATGTACAAAGGCACAGTGGATATTGGTTATGCCCCTTCTGATGTATTCTACCAATGTGGTGCATTCTCTGTATGATATTGAAGCTGAAGGCATAAAGTATATGAGATACAATTTTTCCCTAACAGCACATCTTTTTTGTCTCCATAACAACGGCTGTGAGGTTTATTTATAGTTGCCGATGATGTGGTTTCCTAGACCATGTACGAGGGGACCACTGAAATCTAGGTGATAATTCTTCTGAGAGACCGAGATTTGACACCAGATTGGATTAATCAGAAACTGGGGCGTTCCCCTGAGCATTTTCGGCCTTGGGAGGTTTTAGATCACGCTGTCGCCCACCCCGTGGATCGTTTGGAATAATACTTGCAATAGAACTTTTATTCTGCATGCATCTACGTGTAACTTTGAACCATGGCTTTCACACTGTCATGTAATGCTTCCTACAACCGAAAAAGAAAACATTGTATTGATCCAAAACAGGACGAACAGAATCAGCTCAAGACATTTTGATTTGGAACACTGGTCTGCTATTTTATTTATTCATTGCAATGGAAAAGATCGACAAAGATCCATCTGAGTCTGTAATGGTCCTGACTTGCAATGCCAAGAAAGCTGGAGAAGGCAGAATTAATACATATAAATGTCAACAGCTTGCATAACATCTGGAGAATGTTGCACACAGTGTGACTAAGAAGAGTAATTTCATTTACCTGCTGTAAGTGGCAGTGCTATCACAAAATCACAAATGCCAGCTTTCTTTGGGTCCAACAGTCTTTCCCTAAGCCCAGGATAAACAGATACTGGTGGGCAAGTCCCTGTTTCTTTTTTTACTTTTTGCCAGTTTATGCATTTTTGTGTTTTGATAGATACCCAGGCAGATGGACATGTCCTTGACTAATATTGGCAGTGGTTTTTATTTGCTCAATCTCACTGCAAACTTTTAAATATGACACTGCATTTTTGTTGCACGCCAAGTGCTGTACTTTAAAAGTAGATTGCCATTTCTGTTGCATCCCATTTAATGAAGTAATGCTGAAAAGGATCCAGGATTCAAAAGGAACCAGAAGTCTTGGAGTCAAAACCTCTCTGAGTCGATGATTCACTCATAATGGTTTGTGTAACAGATAAGATTCACATAACCGATAATTCAAACAAAAGACTTTGCATACCGATAAATCAGAGGAGATTGGAATTCGGCAGAAACATTTGTTCTGAAGATCATCAGTGTGGGAAATGACACCAACCAGGCATGGCTGTTTCCTCTGTCTTCCTTTAGGTCCCATATTCAATAATGCACAAGATTCATGACTTGAGTTTTGATTTTTATAGCCATAGTTGCTAGATCATGGTCCAGTTGCCAGGTTATTTACACTTTTTACCATTCTTGAAAAACTATTACACGGTACTTTAAGTGGATTGAGGACATTGTCTCTGTATACTGAATTGTACACAATTGTCCCTGAGGTTTTTGGAAGAAAACTAATGAAACATTTCTATGTTACATTTGCTCCAGGATCCCTGTATTGGGTAAGCTGTTGCAAGATATATGGATAGATTTTGATGTCCATCCATCCATCCATACATCCATACATCCATCCATCTTCCTTAATCATTTATCCAGTATAGGATCTGGGCTTGACTAGAGGTATAAAATTCAGGGCCTTGGGGTAGAGGGATTATTCAGTTCAATTCAATTTTATTTATATAATGCCTTTAATAAGGAGCAGTAAGCCAAAGACAACAGTGGCAAGGAAAAGCTCCTTCAGGAGGAAGAAACCTTGGGAAGAACCAGACTCAAGGAGGAGACCCGTCATCCTCTGGTGGGCACTAAGATGGACAGCAGCATATTGGAGGAGGCAGTCAGATGATTGGGTTGAAAAGCAAGTTTGGTGGCTCAGATGATGCCAAATCAGTCAGGGTGGACAGGTGACAGAGAGGGAGGCCATGGAAGGCCAGCAGTCAAATAGGGGGATCTCGAGTCCAGACCTCCGAAAGAAACACCCCAGAAAGGAGGGTGAGGGGAGAGAGGAAAGTGCATGAGCAGAGTAGCAATTTAATTTAAGATGGCAGAATAATTAGAATAAAACCGCAAAAGCTGAGAAATAACTACTATATATGGCAGCATAACTAGCAGTCCAACAACAAACAGCAACATATGAAGCAGAAGTGACAACACTGACAGACAGTTCATCCAAAGTCAATGGCACTGATCTCCACCCAACTCTACACCTCAGACTTTAGCCTAGCTGGAGAGTGAGTAGCTACCTAAAGTCTCTGTAAGCTAGACTAAACAGGTGTGTTTTAAACCTAGAGTTAAAGATAAAGAGTGAGCCAGAATCCCACACTACTGCTGGAAGAACATTCCACAGCCGCAGAGCTCAGTAGGAAAATGCTCTGCAGCCCAACATAGCTTTTTTCACTCTTGGAACTAATGAATAACCTGTCCCCTGAGAGAGAAGCAAATAGGGGAGGGGGGTAGTATGTAATCAAAAGATCAGGCAGATATTCTGGAGCCAGGCCATGCAAGGGCATATAGGTTAGCAATAGTATTTTAAAGTCAGCATGGGACTTAACAAGAATCCAACGTAAAGATGACAATATAGGTGTAATATGATCAAACTTCCAAGTTCCACTTAGAACTCTAGCTGCAGCATTTTGAACCAGCTGAAGTCTGTGTAACAACCCAGAATTACATCCAGAGAATAGAACATTACAATAGTCCAATCTGGAACTGATAAAGGCACGAGTTAGTTTTTCAGCATTATCAAAAAACAGCATATTCCAAACCTTGGCTATATTTCTCAGACGGAGGAAAGGCGTTGCAGTGATATTCGTAATGTGAGCATCAAAGGACAGGGTCCACTTTGAGACCAGTGTGCACAGTTTAAGTGAGCATCCATTACATTGTACGTTAATAAGCTGTTCGGAAATCAGTCTAGGACCAAGCAACATTACTTCTGTTTTATCTTGATTTAGGAGTAAAAAATTACTGGCCATCCAGCTGCTAATATCTAATAGACAATCTTCAATCTTTGACAACTGTGAAGACTCCCCAGATTTTACTGATACATATAGCTGTTTATCCTCAGCATAGCTGTGGAAATCAATGCCATATTTTCTAATTATGTATGTCACTGAGTGGCAGCATATACAAGGTGAACAGCAAGGGGCCCAACACTGATTCTTCTGGAACACCGTATCTAACTCTGGTACAATCAGTGAATTCATTGTTAACATGAACAAATTGGTAGTGGTCTGTAAGATAGGACTGTAGCCAGGACAAGGCCTGCCCTTTAATACCAACTATGGATTTTTGTGTGGTCTAAAAGAATGTCATGCTTGATGGTATCAAGTGCAACACTAAGATCTAACACCACCAGCAAAGAAAAACAACCAGGATGAAAGGCTATGAGTAGGTCATTTGTTACTTTCGCTAATGCAGTTTCAGTACTGTGATATTGTCTGAACCCAGACTGAAATATGTCATTTATGTCATTTCTCTGTAGGAACGAGTACAATTGTTTTGCTACTATTTTCTCCAAGATTTTAGAGAAAAAGGGAAAATTGGAGATATGCCTATAATCAGTCACTAGGATCAAATTGAGGTTTATTAAAAACAGGTTTGACAACAGGTGCTTTTAGCGATTTTGATATATATCCAAGACTTAGTGATGAGTTTATCATGTTTAATAAGTTACTACTAATAGATGGAGCAATCTCTTTAACGAGCCTAGCAGAAATAAGATCTAACATGAAGCTAGCTAACTGAGGAGGATATCAAGTTCAGAAGTTTAGATTCTCCTGTAAAGGTAAAGGAATCCAACATTGCCAAGTTGCTTCTATCCACTATAGCAGGACATGGCAATTTGTGAAGGCAATCTGTGGCAGAAGGACTTCTTTGGATTATCTCTCAGATGTGAGTAATTTTTCCATTGAAGAATATCATAATGTCATTGCTTCTGAGAGAAGTTGGCATCTATGGGTATAACTCTGATTCCTAGTTAAACACGGAATCCAGCTGGAACCTAGCATTGCTTTTATAATTTTTTTATCAGCCTGGAGAGATATGTGGATCTGTGAAAATGGTTTGTGTGTACTTTAAAATGCTATCATTCCATGCAACCTTGAAAACCTCTAAGTTACAAGAACACCAGGTTGAGCAGACCAACCCAAATAGCACCGCTGCTTCAGTGAGCTTTCCCACGGTTCAACTGCCTCTGCTCTTAACATGCAAACACTAAAACAGTTCAACAGCACACAACAGCAAGAACACAGATGCAATTCAAAACAATACCAATTTTAAATTTCCATCTCAAAGCACTGTGTCACAGCCCACACAGCAGAAAAAGGCAAAGCAATAAGAAAACTTATCTTACCATCCCTGTGCCAATTTTTTTTTTTTCACAACCAATTAGATCTCAGGACCAGCGAATCCGGGGCCTCGTGGCTTCAGGTGTTTCCTGACAAGGGACCAGGCTGGTCCTTAACTTTGATGTGGTACCAGTCCTGTCAGGCTCTACTCTATGCCTTTACCCATCTTATGCAGGATCAGGATTATGCAGGAAACAACCAGAAACTCAGTAGGCCCCACGTTGGGTGCCAAATTGTGGAAGATAAAAATTTCAAACTTCCTTTCATACCTCAGAAGAAGCAGAGTCTCAATATAGAGTGCAAGATGAATTTCCTTTAATGATTAGGTAAAAAATAGCTTCACCAAGCAGACAGACAGAGTGTTCCCGTCCCACAAGAATGGACCCCCGAACAAAGAAAACTGTCAATTTATATACCTTTTCATCATTCCCTTACAGGGTCTCCTGTTCTGGGATTGGTTAACATATAGCGTGATCAGCTCATGATTCCTGCATCCCTTCTCATGTCATACGCTAACCTTTGCTTTTGCCATTCCGTGTATATGTTCAAGCAACTACATGTATATGACTATGTAATTTCTGGTTACACAGCATTTAGTTATACTGATATAATTATGATATTATACTTTGCATTAATAAACTTAAGCTATTATAATTAAGGTTAATTATAATAAATAACCCCCCCCCCAAGTTTCTCAAAACCCTGGTTTAGTGCTGCTAGGCTCACCCTCCCATGGATTCCTGTTTTTCCCTCTTTTTTGGCTCTGGTAACCAACTGTATCCTGTTTTGACAATTCCCATTCAACATGCCAGGTCAGTCCGACCTTTAACCGAGCAGATGCTCATACAAGGACAGCACAGGATCTTCTTACGTAAGGCCTAGAACAGAACAGCAATCCCAGAGGTCCTAGCGCACAGGATCTTCTTGCATAAGGACTAGAACAGAACAGCAATCCCAGAGTTCCTAGCACATCCCCCGCAAGTCCAATTTTCTTTCCACACGCTCCAGTTTCCTTGAAGCTTTTTTAAGTTCATAGGTATAGTCAGTATACTAATGAGCATATTTGTTATCTTTAAGCATTTTCTTCCTAAGAAGAGCAACTAAATCAAGATTGTTACAAAGTGAGTAATCAATGTTTACTGATATCTGTTCAGATCAGAACAGATAATCTGTTCAGAAGTTCAGATTTGTTAGTAGCCTTACTAATCTGGAAGAATGCCTGGGAAAGCTTATTAACAATGGCAGCTGTACTTGAGGAAGTAATATGACGACTATCACTATTTGGAACAGATGGAGTAGTAGACCTCAGCTGTACCTCAAATATTAGGAGAGATAAATCTGAGACTGCAGGATTTAGATGAAGATAGACACATATTCCGCAGAGAAACTGTGACTATGAAACATGTCTAGAGTATGGTTACTTGAGTGAGTAGGCCCTGCTACATTCTGCAGAACACCAACAGATTCAAGAACAGAAGCAAATGCCTTTCTGCAAGGATTAGTTATTTTACATATGGATATTAAAATCCCCAACAATTACAGCTTTGTCAGTAGTAACAACTAGATCAGACAGGAAATCAGAAAACTCCTGAATAAAACTGCTATACGGCCCAGGTTGTCTATAAACGAAAACAAGAGTAAGCAACGGTAGGGAGTTACGAGCACATGACCTGACAACAGTAAAGACCAGGATTTTGAATGTGCTAAAGCGTGGGGTGGTGGTATAGCTTTGCAGGTTAGGTGTCTATGTCTGTGACTGAAAGGTTGCAGTTCAAGTCCTGTAGCTGGCAAGTGTTCATATCACCTTTTAGCTCTTGAGCAATGCCCTTAACTTGAATTGCTCCAGGGGTGCCGAACACTGGCTGCCTGTGCACTGATCCTTGGCTCTCAACTTGGAGAACAAGATGGGAACGCATGAGAAGAATTTCCCTACAGGGATTAATAAAGTAATGATTAGTATTTTTATTATTATTATGAAATTTGTAACACAACTTCTCAGAAACAGCTAGACTAGACTTAAATATGGCAGCAACACCATCACCTGGCTGATTAGGATGAGGGTTATGTTTGTAGGTATACTAAGAATTGGTAGACTCATTAAGTGCCACATAGTCATCTTGTTTAATCCAGGTTTCCCTCAAGCAGAGCATACCAAGACTTGAGCCGGTTATGATATAAGTAACGCCTTGGGGGTCAGAGATCTCACATTCCAAAGCTCCAACTTGAGCTTGACTTCACAGGTGTTTTGTGGAAATGGTTCTAACTTGATATTTATCAGCTTATTAAACCAGACATTTTTGTGGAACAGTTCTCTATGATTAAAAGTGCGGGAAGGAAGCACAGTCTCAATATTATGAACCTTCAGTGACATCTCTAAGCAGCTAGCAGGCAGATGGTTAAGCTGAGCCTACAGCCTGGACTTGGCGCCGGTTAGCCAACATTTTCCATTTCCCGGCTATTAGCTATGCTGTTTGATTGGATGTGAGGTTCAAAAAGTGTAATTAAAAAGCAGTAGTAATAATAATAATAATAATACATTTATATATAAATAATAAACATGGAGTAGGCAAAGCTTGTGACTGGGTGATTGGATGGGCCAGGTTCCCATCATGGAGGCAGGCTAAATAGGTTCACGGTGAGACTGGAAACACAAGTCAGTTTATTACAGAGTACACACTTATGCAATCACAGACTAAGGGCAAGAAACCAGCACAAGACAGAGACAATGAAAACACCATACACTCTGAACCAAAGCCTTTTCATAGATTTGGATCAACCAAAATATCAATAACAAGAAAGCAATAGTAAGCACAATGAGTCCAGCGTGGTGAAAATGCTGACTTGCTGGAAAAGCAGCTCCTCCTCCAGACCAGGGTGCAATCTTGGAAAGTGCAAAGTGATTATGATGCTCAGTTAGGCTTTAAGGTCATCATTTACAAATTTATCTAATGCTCATAGGCAAATTTGACCTTAGAAGAACATTTATAGTGTAAATGTGGCTTTTCGTAGCTTTAAAATATTGACGTATGGGTGGAAAACTAACTGCTACACTTGTCCATCTGTCTTCCAACTGCTTACCCTAGCCAGAGTCAGAGAGCACAAGGCTGGTTACCCCTTGGGTGGGATGTCAGAGACTCACATCTACTCTTACATAACTCTATAGTTTAAAGATGCCAATTAGTCAAACTACATGTCTTTGAGACCGGAGTCCCCAATGGAAACCTTCATAAAAGAAGGAGACCATGTAGAGATTAGAGGTGGGATTGGAACCCCCAAACCTGAAGGTGCAAGGAAACAGTGCTAATCCCAGAGCCAGAGCCACCTTGCCAAAAGCTGATGCATGTCTCCCTAAATTGACATCAACACAATTTCCAAAAGTAATTGAACTGAACTGAAGAATATAGCTATGGTAATTCATAAACAGTAATGGCAGACACTAACAATACTTTGCAAACATTTGTGTCTGCCCATAGCAATACATTTCATATGTTAAACATTCATGTGAAACACAAGGCATTTAAATAATAAACTAGGCTCATGCAAGGTAGTAGCCATATCATTTGTCACAAGATGGAAAGAATCACTGTCAATTGTGTCTTTCAACAAAACCAAGCAATTCAATGTATTTATTTAACAAACATCAATTTCCCGAGCTCCTTTGTCATACTAATGTAGTGTTTTGAAAGGCTGGTGATAAACGTTGCGCCTTTTTCAGCTCCAAAATCAGTGTCACCCTCGGGGTATATATTTAGATGATGGGGAGACTGTCCTTCACAATGCTCTTGGGTTCCGTCCTAGAATTCGGGAAAAGATGAAAAAAATGCACAAAATATTCTTGAATCTTTTTAGGGACCCTAAAGACAAGATTCTCCAAAGAACTTAAAGCTGAAGGATCTTTGAACAAAAATTTGAACAAAAATCCAAATGATCTGCGCAGTAACATTTGCTCGACAGGGCAGCTTTAATTTAACTATTAAATACCAAGCAAAGGAAACTCCTTTACTGTATGTTCTCCACAGGAAAGCTTTTATTTATCAGTCTTTACTGTATGTCCACAGCTCTGCCAGTCTCCATCATTATGCCTGCCACTTTATTACACTAAGCTCTCTACTGAGCAGACAGGTGGAAGCTCACAGCAAATCCAGCAGTTAATTTATGGATAGACAAATAGGCTTTTCCATGTGCAGAAGGTTCATCTTTCATGGACGACTGGTGCCACAGATGCCAGTTTACACTGTAGATGCTGCAACGCTTTCTAAATGGGCTGGGAAAGAATGGCTGACTGGTTTTGATGGGCCCATGGTGGATCCAATTGCCTGTCCTGATTCATTTGCCTGGATGCACACACAACTGGTTCCATCAGGGCCCTTTCTCAGGAAAGGTGAGTGACTGAACAAGGATCATACAGAGACGAGCGGATTAATCAGGCATGGATGGGGGTTGGGTAATGTGTCACGGTGAGTCAGCCTCCTTGGGTGCTGCTGTGGTGCCAGAATTCAATAAACATGCAGAAATTGGCCTGCAAAATCAAGTGTCTTTCTCTCATCGTCTTATTAAACATGCATCGGTTCATCTTGGGTGACAGCCCGATTCATGTGGCTGCATTCCATCATCCAAATATGATTGTCTTTTTTTGCCTTTTCTGGACAAAATATTTCTTGTGAGATTTTGTTACTGCGATGTTGTATAGAATAATTAACAGGGAAATACATACCTAGGATCCCCTACAATTAATTATAAATCTGCTGCGAAAAGTTTTATTAATTTTCGTTCTGATAGCAAGTCATCTGGATTTACAGATTCTGTGCTGTCTAGTCTTATTGTAAAATAAATGCTAAAACTAGGGGGCAGGGTGGCTCAGTGGTTAGCACTGTCGCCTCCTTCCTCCAGGAGTGGGGATCGCATCCCACCACCAGCTCTGTGTGCATGTAGTTCATATGTTCTCCATGTGCTTTGGGAGTTTTCTCCCTGTATCCCTGTTTCCTCCCACAACCAAAACACATGTATTGTAGGCTGATTGGCTTGACTAAATTGTCTACAGTGACTGTGCCCTGCAATGGGTTGGCACCCCATCTACGGTATACCCCACCTTGTGCCCTAAGGCTGCCTGTGATAGGTTCCAGGCCCCCCAAACAACCCTGAATAGGATTAAGTGCTTTGGAAAACAGATGGACAAATGGTTAATACATCGGGTATACTCCGTATGTAAATGCAGGTTGAACTCCAGTTGCATTTTACTAATTCATGGCCTTAACATATGATGCATTAATCACACCCCGGTTAATTTTTTACTATTGAAACATTGCTCACACGTTATGTAGCAGATATTTGCACACGTGTGTATGCAGGCACACACATGCACACACTCCTAGATGTTTCACGGAGGTCCTGCTCTGTGCTATTTTGTGGTAAATGGCCTTGAGCAGTCACAGGAGAAAGGACTTGCAACACCTGGCCCCTCTCTGCATGCAAGTAGTAGCAGGTGCATGGAGAGAAGCCGCTGACATCTGTTAGCATGTCATCCCTTGTTAAAATGAATTCTCAATCAGTGGATTGAGAATCACATTCAGTACCTCCGTTGATTCTCAGAGAATATTCTAGAATGTGGATCACTGAGTTGTTGTTAAGTTGAATCTTTGAAGCTTGTTTGGACAGTTTTCTTCCACATCTAAAGGAATCAAACATATTCCATCCTGAAAGAATAAATAGCCTGCAAGTGAGACAAGCCATCCTGTGGATTTCAAGTTAAGAGGCATTCCATTGCAATGCCATTTGGAGGTAAGAAACATTCCATTATAATGCCAGTTCGAGGTAAGAAACATTCTATTACAGTGCCAGTTCACCAAAACAGTAGCTACACCTACACTGAAAATATTTTTGTAATGAATAATTATTAGAATATTTATCCAAAATTGGGATACTGAGTGTCAGAAATATTTTCAGTGAAGGTAATGGAGTCGTTCACCCCACACCCTAGCTGAATCCTCGAAGATTTTTTTAAAACTATACAAAAAAGATTCTCTCATCTCTTGAATAAATTTACCAGGAGTCAATCTCTCATCTGGATAGACAATAAAGACAAAACCTTGTGATGCTAAGACAAGGCCCAGATGAGGTACTACCCATAACTTTGTTTGACTTAGCAGGCTTTTTCACATCTTCATGACCTTGCTGTCTATTTCCAAGTGTAACGTGGGAGAAACCCTTTAAGAAGCTCTGCAACTGCAGCCTATCATAGCCAGACAGATTCAAGCATTGGCAGAGGTGAGACATTACTGTAGCTCTTCAGCAAAGACAGGGGGAGCTGCCGCAGGGTCACATGTGGATTCATCCTGAGACCAGATGTGAAGCCACAATAATGTGTTTCTGTTGTTTGAGATGACTGTACAGGTTTATATCACAATATACATATTTGAAGGCTTGCACTGTCTGGAGGATATGGGGCTCAGCAGGTAGCTCAATTGTCACCCGGCACCAAGGTTGTGTTTTTGAATCTGTATGGATTTTGTGTGTCTTAGTCATGCTTTGTGGGATTCTTCAGGGTACTCTAGTTTCCCTCAAGACATGCATTTAGGCTCATTGGCATCTCTAAATTGCCCATAATGAATGACTTTATGTGTTTGTGAGTATGCCCTATGATGGACTGGCATCCTGTGCAGGGTGTACCCCAGCCTTCTGCCCTGTGATGGAGTGGCATCCCATCCAGTGTGTACCCCAGCCTTGTGCCTTCTACTATACTGCGATTGGCCCCAGGCTAATATGCAACCCTGACCAGGATGCCTGACTAACAGATCAATGGCTGTGATATCAGAACAAAAGCGTCATATTCCATGTCCTTAAGCAGAATGTTGAGATACCTCTTCGGTTTGTCTTTTTATCTAGAGAAAAGCTACCTGTGAAAAAAAGGAAAAAAAATGACTGACCACTGAAATCACAGCCAAACCAGAGAAGTGTACAGGCTCCCCAGCCATCTGACGCAGTGGTTCCATGGTTGTCAGGAGGAACATACCCCATCTCCAAGGCTTCTGCAGTGATTACTCAGCTGCTAAGGGGTGCCCTGCCTAACCATGTGCATGAGCTCTCCCCTCCGTTGCCAGGGGCGATACGCCTTCTCAGTTAGACAATGACAGAGATTAGTGCGCCGACTGTAAGATGTGGAAAAAAAAGTTTAACCCCTCTCTAGGACGGTGAGGAAAGTTTCCATAGGCCGCATGGAATGTGCCCTCAGACAGGCAGATATGAAATTTCATTGAGATTAAAAGTGGAGGCTGGTGAGGTGAACACAGTATGTACAGCGATAAAGAGCCGGTGTACCGCGGTGCTGCACCTGTCACCGCAGTCTGTTCACGCTTCCTCCTGTCTGACAGAGAGCGTCTCCCATTCTCCTTGGCACATCAGCAATGCACTGTATCATACAGTGTTGCTAGGCAGCAGACTACTACACTGCCACGCTACAGTCCAGTCTGTTTTGTCTGCTATCGATTACTTCCCTTTTTAACTTTGAGCACAAATGTAGTAACTGAACAGGAAACCAGTGAATTATCATCATGCCTACACATGGGAAGGACTTAACTTCCAGAAGCAGAGGTAATGAAAAGGAAAATAAATTAATATTAAATTTAAATTAATTTTAATAAATTAATTCTTAAATTAATTAATATTACAGTAATATTACTGTACAGACTGAATCATATTGAAGTAGCATATGATAGAGGAGCATGCCAATGGTTTGATGTAAGTATTTCAAGATCCACTAAATGCTAATCTTTTGGGAATCAAAGGTTGCAAATAACGTAAAACCAGAATAATATGAACGAAAGGTAAACGGAAAAAAACCTGTCACTGCTATGTTTCATCAAAACCTTTTTGGTGAAATTCTTCTCAGGGAATTGCAGGAAACCTATAAAGGCATTCTTAGAATGATTCTGCAGATTATAAATATAGATGGAGAACATGAATTAAATAAATGAAGCTGAAGATGCAGGTCTAGGAGCTCTCTTGATGAATAGAAGAAGATGTTGTAAATGAGCGTAATGGACTACAAGCTGAGAAGGATGAGACTTAGAGCATCTCATGATGGTCTAAGGAGAATTTAAGGAAGCCCTAGCCATAGTTCACTAACATTCTGCTGAGTGTAAAATATATGATTAACACCTTATAAGTTAACATCCACATGATTAAGAAAGACTAAAATAAACCGCATGTGCAGTAATACCCGGCGAAGCCACAGTGATCTTATTTATGGCCAAACATGCTAATTGAAGAGGAAGAGATTCTAAAGATTACTCTGCCCTATTTCTTCATGAGGACTTGGACAGAGCTGTAATATAACAATTTCCTTCTCTTAGTAAAATACACTCAGCCTGTGTGGGAGTCCTTTGGATTCCCTGGTGTCCTCCCACAGTCCAAAGATGTGCTGAACTGCTGAAATTATTTCCCATAAAGTGTGATTTTGTCCATGAAGGTGTCCTGGGAGGAAATACTGGTAGAACAAGTCATAGTATTAGCTAATGAGGACCTATCTCTTCCTAAGTAGGTCAAATTTACACACAGTCTGGTAGTCTGGTGTATCTTGACTTTTTGACTTCTATCTTGATAACTTTAATGATCCCAGCTACTAAGATTAGGTGGATGCACACTAGGCATACATTACTTGGATTTCTGCTTTTAGAATGTGAGTAAAATTAATGCCATCCACTTTTCAAATAAGTGCAAGCTTTGTGTTTAATTAATTTTGTGTTGCAGTTGAACATGGAGACTTTAGCGCCTCTTTTGGGATTTTATAGGCTTGTTAGGGGTGTCCCATCAGACAATATGGCTGGTTTTAACAAGGCATACAAAATAAAATCATTTAATAACATTCTATTCATGATTGAAGACGTTTTGACTACACGCTGGTTTCATAACCACGCTGTGCCACTGGTGTCAGTTAAACATCAAGATTAGTGCCGTGTTCATCAATAAATGATCAGCTTCCAGGAGGCGATGCATCTCTATAGCCTGAAGCTTTCAGGGATCCCTGAAGTGCTGCTGTGCGCCAGCACACCTTCCCCGTGAAGCGTATCAAATACTCGACGGGACGCCTTTGCCAACCGTCCACTTTAATCAGATCAGCAGTGTAAAGGTCAGGGCTTGTAGACTCTTTTAAAGAGAACTTTCCCTCAGAAGCAGTGCCGGTGAAGCAGCCGATTTTGGAGGGCTTCGCTTTTCCTGTCACTGTGACAAGCTTTAGATGTAGGGCTTTTAAACGTAGGCCACTCTCACCGGCAACTGGGTGGACACTTATGTTAATTAAGTCAGTTTGTATTGAAAAAAACTTGTGTACAGTGGTAGCCCTTGAATATAACGTGCTTCTGAAAGTCAGCTATCAGGCTAAACAGTATCAATGGAGGGGCCCTTAATTGTCTGAAGGCATGTTGGTCATCCATCAGTCGTCATCTATGGAGTTTCACAGAAAGAAGATACCAATAAAAAGCAACCCATCTTTGATGACAACTGAATGCAGCTCTGTCCACATGTTAACCTTATGCTGACTTTAAATGCTTGTTGTATACCTGAATCTATCTGGGACAGAAGATCAATAAATAAAGACCTGTGTAGTCAACTGATTTTCCATAGTAACATTGACAGAGAAAAACTGTATAGTGCAATATATTAAAACAGAACAGAAAAATGGTCAGAGTAAACAATTAATACACAAATATCCAGCTGTGAGATGGCTGGCGGTAGCACTCAGGTACAGTGATTTATTAGGGGGTGAGCTCTGGTGTTACTATGGCAATTAATAACCGTCTGTGCGCCTATGAACATCTCTGGTAATGAGGCCCAGGTAATTGGGCTAAATGTGGTCAGCTGGGGGGATGGTGGTTGCAGTAGTGTTTGGGGGGTGTCATGTTGTTTTTTTCAGTTTGTTTTTGAGCCTTTCTTAAAGGGAACTTGACCCTGTTGTATGCTTGTATTTTTCGCCAGTAAATTCCTATGTTTGAGCTATCTGCATTTGATGGTGAGTTGGATTTAGTTCATGGAGAGGAGGGTGGGTGGATCAAGGTGACCCAAATGAGCAGTGAGGACGTGCTGAACATCTGGCTGAAGTTTCTCTGCGAGATGAATTCAACAATTCCAGAAAAACTTCACCCATGTGCCAAATGAGGTTGCAGTCTGAAAAGCTTCAATTGTTGGAGCGACTGCAAAGAACTGTGGCCAGGTGGCAGTCAGTGCCTTTTATGACAGTACTGCTAGGACCTACTGGTGGACACCTGTGGTCCAGGTAGCTGTTAACCTGAGGAGAGAGAGTCTGCCCTTAGTGAAGGTGCCTTGGGATCTTGTTCACTACTGATTATATGAGAGAACATGAAATTGAAAGGCTGATTGGTTTGTGACTGCAGTTTTGTAGACACTGAGGGCATCTGTGATAGTAAAGCTGGAGTTTGCCTATAATTATGGAGTGTGAGTAATGGTCAAAAGAACAAAGATCACAAGTATAAAAGACTGAAATGAGGTTTCTCTGCAGGGTTGCTAGTCTCACTTTCCATAACAGGGTGAGACGTTTGCAGATCTTAAGGGGCCTTGATATAGACTTACTGCCTCTTTATATGGAGAGGAACCAGCTGAGGTGGATCAGGCATCTTATAAGGATGCCATCTGCACAGATCCCATGGAAGGTATTCCAGGGATGTCATCCTGGGCGGAGGCCCTGAGGAAGACCCAAGACATGTTGGAGGGATTAGCATGGGATTGCCTGGGGATCTCCTAAAAGGAGCTTGAGTCTCTGGCCATGAACAACAACGTCTGGTTTGACTTGCTTCACATGCTGCCACCAAGACCAGGGAAAGTGTTGGGGAAATAGCGATGAATAATTTTGGCAAGCCTTTGTTTGGGGCTGTTGTCCCCAGCCTCCCCAAATAGCTGGTGTGGCAGACCACCTACCTCACAAATCAACACATAACAATAATGGATAATCGATAATGGAATAAAATCAGCAGTTCAGACAGTGCTTTTCCCAAAGCATGCTCTGGTTTTGCATTCCAGGTGTCTCTTCACAGAGGCACAGCAACCACAAAACCCCTGAACGCTGTAAACTGTTTGTAAATGCGGGAGACCAATTGTCAAGTGTCTCGGTCTTTGTATCTGCTGTTAGTAACTACTGCAGCTAGAGTGGTACATGTCCACTGAAGCTTGAGTATAGCATCTGATGTCTATCATTGCGTCCTGTTGTATTGTTAGAGCATATAGTGATAAAGTGTCCATTTGAAGAGAAGCAGACATCACCACTGATAGCAGGCAAATAAACTGAAAAGGATTCTTTCGCCCTGATGAAATTTAAACATTGAGACAAGTTTATGAATTTTGAAATGAAAAAAAAAACACTGCTTGAAAACCTTAAATCAAGTTAAAAATTTATGTCTTAAAGGTTACTCTGTGTAGAAAATAATAACTGTGACGGTAATAATAATAAATAATCTGGTAATTTATACTAATCTGATATCTCCAGTCCTAAACTGAAAGTAACAAATCTGATGAAAATTGGATCCGATAGACCAGATTTAAATACAAAATAACCATGAACATCTCAGGTATTTGAATCACAAGTAAAATGTTTTTATCATAGCTGCTGCCGCTGGCTGATTTCGTCCAGCATAGCAACGCTAGGTCCGCTAGTGGCTGTCTGGCTGGAAGGAAATGGATGACAAGGATGAAGGCTTGGCTATTTATTAATTACTATGAGAATTTACATCTAATACCACAGGTCAGGCAGTGGCACGTGGCAGGGATAAGCAAGTGTGTGAGTTTGTTTAATGAGGCATATCTATTAGGGACAGATGTTCACATGACGCAGGTCACGTCTGGGGCTTTCTTACATTCCAATCGGCTAGTCTTTAAATTTCCTGTCAGCACCGGTTCATTTATCATTCAGTTCTTATCCATAAGCTGACAAAAGCAGATAAAAATGCAGGTGATTTTGTGTTGTATATCTACTTTAATTATTTTGTTCCTTTTCCACATTTATAGCTCTGCCTTGGACAAATGTTTCTTGCTTGTCTAGCAGTGTTTAGCAGGACTGTTTTTACAAATACCTCCATTTCATGGCTGACTAACAATTTCTAAAAGTATCGAATGCAGAGCTCCAGCTTATAGTCACGTGTGCTTGCTAATACCGAACATACCAGCTCCACAGACATCCGGCATGATTATGCCTTTGGGGGTAAGAGTGCCTTATACAGTAAGTTATAAGTGCTGAACTGAATGCGCCACACTATCAGAAGGGTAAGTGCACCCCCAACCCTGATGAAGACTGACACAGACAGATGACAGCGTTCAGAATAAAGATCAAACTAAAATGTCTACAAGTTAATATTCCAGATACATGCAGCATTATCTTCAAAGGCTCAGTAGTAGAGGCATCATAGTAGAACATGGATATTACGGCTGTTACATTCATGCTTGGGGTACCAAAGGGTACGTTTGTGTCTGTGTTGCTTCTGTTAGACTGCTCCAAGGTTATGAGGTAGTTTCTCACTATGCAAAGTTATGGGTGTTCATTGGTTGAGAACAACAGGAGGCATTTAGGAATATCATCGAACGATCCATCCATCCATCCATCCATCCATCCATCCATCCATCCATCCATCCATCCATCCATCCATTATCTAACCCCTTGTACTGATCAGAGTTGCAGGGAACCTAGATTCAAGATTCTTTATTTGTCACATACATAGTTATACAAGTACAACATTTAATGAAATGTAAACCTGATCACTCCTAAAGTATTATAAGGAATATATAGAAGATAAACATTTAAATAATGAAAATTTCTATACAATGTGTTTAAGCTTAAGGCTACAGTATAAATTCTATACAGTATGCATATGTTTAAAGTTACAATGTAATTTCTATATATTGTGCATATTTACATGTATCCATGTATATTTAAAGTGCAGTGTCCGACTGTGTTTATGTAATGAACGACAGTACAAGGGCAGGGGTGTGACAGCAGATAAAGTTTGTATCAGGAGTTCAGTTTGTGTTACTGAGATAAAGTTAAAAGCTCTGGTGGTGTCTCCAGGTTAAGAAGTCTTATGGCCCGAGGATAGAAGCTCCATCTGAGTGTCTCTGTTTTGGCCGTGACATTTCTGAAACATTTGCCTGATTTCAGCAGGCGAAACAGGCAGTTACTGGTGTGAGACAAGTCCCTGATGATCCTGGTTGCTCTGGTCCTGCATCTCCTGTTGTAAATGTACTGCAGAGATGGTAGAGCTGACCTAGTGCAGCATTCTGCTGCATGGATCAGTGTCTGCAGGGCTTTGCAGTCCTGTAACTGGCTGTTCTCGAACCAGGAAGTGATGTTCTTTGTCAGGATGCTTTCTAATACAGCACAAAATTAGAAAGTCTTTAGAGAGACCCCACACTTCCTCAGGTGTCTCAGGTGATAGAGATGCTGCCTTGCCTTTTTGGACTGGGCTTGAATGTGTTCAGTCCATGTGAGGTCCTCAGAGATGTGAACACCCAGATATTTAAAGCTGCTCACCCTCTCCACCGCAGTCTCGTTGTTGTTGAGGGAGGTGTAGGACCGCTGCTGTTTCCTGCTGAAGTCCACCACCATCTCCTTGGTTTTCCTGATGTTCAGTTGGAGGGAGTTTGCCTGGCACTACAATGCCAGTTTCTCCATCTCCTTAACATAGTCTATCGTTGTTGGAGATGAAACCCAGCACCACTGTGTCGTCCGCAAATTTTACGATGGAGTTGGAGCTGTATGTGGCCACCCAGTCATGGGTGTTGAGGGTGTAGAGCAAAGGGCTAAGAACACAACCTTGTGGAGCTCCTGTATTTAGTGCGGTAGTGTTGGGAACACTTTTACCCACTCACACCACCTGTGATCTCCCTATGAGGAAGTCAAGGACCCACACACACAGGCGGTTGTTCAGTCCTAGCTCCCTCAGCTTGGTGTACAGTCTATGGGGGGCTATTGTGTTGAAAGCTGAACTATAGTCAATGAACAGCAATCTGACATAGTTCCTATTTCTCTTGTCCTGGTGGCTGAGGGTGGTGTGCAGTGACGTGGGTGATGGCATCCTCATTTGACCTGTTGGGGCAGTAAGCAAACTGGAGTGGGTCAGTGGAGCTGGAGATGGAGGCAATGAAGTTTTTAATCAGTCTTTCGAAGATCTTCATGACTACCGATGTTAGTGCAACAGGCCGGAGGGCTTATTTTTCTTTGGTACTGGGACAATTGTGGATCTTTTAAAGCATGTGGGGACCACAGGCAGAGCCAGAGACTCGTTAAAGATGGAGGTGAAAACTCCAGCCAGCTGGTCGGTGTGCAGCAGGTGCCCAGAGATCCTGTCCGGACCAGGCGCTTTGCTGACATTCACTCACTGCAGCGCCCTGCACACGTCACACTCTGAGATGGTGATCACGCCCGCTTCACTGATGACATCACCCCCTTCCGTTGGCAGGCTAGCGTTAGCACAATTAGCCTTGAAACAAGGAAAAAACTCGTTGAATTTGTTGGCAGATGCAGAGTCGGCATTTACAGTCGTGGTGGGTTTCCTTTTAAAGCCCGTGATGGTGCACAGTCCGTACCACATGCAGTGTGTATCATCCTGGTGGAAGTGAGACTCCACACGCTCCTGCTCCCGGAGCCTACAACCATTCCCAGGCAGATTTAGGAATGTACTGAGGAAATTGATCTTAAGCTGCTCATGACATTCACTGGTGTTTATTTTCAAAGTGGTTACTCGGGCTTCACAACTCCAAGGTTGTGCGGTCAGTTTTCCTTGTGCTTTGGTGTATAGACATTTTCATGTTCTGCCCATATTTGCGAGGATTTACATAATTGAAACACATGCTGTTAGTCTAATTATTGTCTGTAAATTGCCCTTAGTGCATCATAATGAGTACCCTGTGATAAAATGGCATCCCATCTATGTTGTCCCCTATCGATGAATTGGATAAGTGGTTTTGTATGATAGGCAGACAGAATGCATTTTGGAAGTGAAGGTGAATGATCAATGATGGAGGCCTTTGCCGAGAAAGATTGAATAGACGCTCAGCATAATGTCCCAGTTTATGTTTTTTTTTATTATCATCCACATTCAAAATTTCAGAAGTGTATTGCATCTTAATACTTATATATTAACAGGGGATTAATGGACCTTATTTTGTTTGCCATAAATATGAGCTTTGATCTGATCAAATAAATATTTCAAGCAGTTTTTCTAATCTTATGCTATAAAAGTTTGGCTGCATGTCGCATTCTGATGACATGTTGACTGTTCTACAGGCCCTAAGAATTTGGCTGCATGTCGCATTCTGATGACATGTTGACTGTTCTACAGGCCCTAAGAATTTGGCTGCATGTCAGATTGCGGGTTTGAATCCAACCTCCTCTGTGTGTTTGTGGTGTTTACATTTTTTACCCATCTCATTTGGCTTTCTTCCTGCAGTCTAAAGACATGTATGTTAATTGGCATCTCTAATATACCTGTAGTGTAGGATTGTGTGTGTGTGTGTCTGTGTGTGTGTGTACCATGCTTATAGTGTGTTTTGGGAACAACTTAGGAGGTAATAAAAACATTTTTACCCTGTGGGGACATCTGTTGTCTGCGAATTCAATCAAAAAACCAAAAGAGCCAAAAATCTTGTATTTTGGTGGGTTGCTCATGGTTAAGGTTAGGGCTTGGTAAGGGTTAGGATTGTCATAGTTAAGATTAGGGTTAGGACCATAGAAATGAATGGAAAATCCCTGCAAGGCTAGAAATACAAACGTGTGTGTGTGTGTGTGTGTGTGTGTGTGTGTGTGTGTGTGTGTGTGTGTGTGTGTGTGTGTGT
>JAACJT020008654.1:0-47912 GCA_009936485.2 Gymnarchus niloticus | reverse complement strand
AAAAAAAAAAACAAATTTACGCAAAAAATTTTTCACCCCCCCCCAAAATAATTTTATTGACCCCCCCCCCCCCCCCATATAATATATATGCAAACATTTAATCAGCTAATTACATCAGAACTTACTTTAAATGTGGTCTGGTGGTTAGTGCCAGATGGGCTAGTTTGAGTATTTCAGAAACTGCTGATTTATTGAGATTTTCACACACTACCATCTCAGAGAATGGCCAGACTGGTTTGAGCTGATAGAAAGGCAAAAGTAAGTCAAATAAGCACTCGATACAACCAAGGTATGCAGTAGAGCATCTCTGAACGCACAATACATCAAACCTTGAAGCACATGGGCTACAGCAGCAGAAGATGACACCTGGTGCAACTGCTGTCAGCTAAGAACAGGAAACTGACGCTAAAACTGGACAATGGAAGATTGGAAAACGTTGCCTGGTCTGATGAATCTCGATTTCTGTTGCAACATGCAGGTGGTAGGGTCAAAATTTAGCATAAGCAACATGAAAGCATGGACCCATCCTGCCTTGTATGAACAATTCAGAATGGTAGTGGTGCTGTAATTGTGTGGGAAATATTTTCTTGGCACATGCTGGGCCCCTTAGTACCAACTGATCATTGTTCAAACGCCACAGCCTACCTAAGTATTGTTGTGGACCATGTCAATCCCTTTATGACCACAGTGTATCCATCATTCTAGCTACTTCCAGCCGAATAATGTGTTATGTCACAAAGCTTATATCTTTTCAGACTGGGTCTTGAACATGACAATGAGTTTACAGTATGAAAATCACCAGAAAACCTCAATTCAAAAGAGCACCTTTGGGATGTGGTGGAATGGGAGATTCGCATCATAAAGGTGAAGCTGACAAATCTACAGCAACTGTGTGATGCTATCATGTCAATATGGACCAAAGCCTCTGAGAAATGTTTCAAGCACTATGTTAACTCTATGCCACGAAGAATTAAGGTAGTTCTAAAGGCCAAAGGAGGTCCAACCTGCTACTAACAATGTGTACCTAATGAAGTAGCTGGTAAGACTGTATATAAATAATACAATCCTAGGAGACTGTGTTTCCCAGTAGCGGGTGACAAACTCCACCCATTCACCCCAAAGTACTGCCTGCCCCGTTGCCCCTCATCCTCCAAGCCTCCTATTAGTCCTCCTCGGCTTGTGATCCTCCCTTTCAGCTCCCACATGGCTGGTTATCTGGCTCCAACTGCACCTTGTTCCCTATTCCCCACATGTTCTAAGGAATGGGGGCGGTAATTAAGGGAGCTCCAAGACTATTAGCATCCAGATCCTAGTGATTATGGAGCATGGCCAGATCTTACTAATAACTTTGCCTGACAAACTCCCCTCAGTGTAATGAACCCATATTAATGTACAGGCTAGGGAAGCGTCGATCTGATATTCAGTATTGGTATCAGTGCTGATACTGACCAAAAACACTGGTCAGTTATCAGAAAAAATAAAGTTATAAACCAATATGATACTCAGACAATATACTATGCAGGCATGTAACAATTTAGTAATTAAAGCCTCATAAATACATGAAATTAACACCAATCATTTTTGGAATAATGTTGTTATTTCTGGGTGAAAACTGAGGATGGTGTTAGTTGCAGATTTCAAACATAATTTTTGATTAAAATAGGGAGACCTGGTCGAACCAGGGGGCGTCAGCAAACCTTTTTTTTGTTGCTTAGTTACTGTACATGCAAATGCAAACGCTGTGAGACAGCAGAAAATGCTGAAACCGTGAGTCTCAACATGTACGTATGCCTCTACTGCAACCTGATTGCTTTATTACAAGGATAGCATCAAAAAAGAATGCAATTTTGGTATTATAAAACTAACAAATCATTAAAAACAAACTTTTTGAAGAATAGCTGGAAGGAGGAAAACAAGCTCAAAGGTCAGAACAAAATACTGGGGTGATCTGGGGCTCCTAATGACCTGTGGTATGCAAGTAGCGGTTAAGTGGAAACAAGACTGCTTTTGGTTTCGGCCAACATTTATGGTCCTGATATCGGTATCGTATCGGAGATGAAAAGGTGGTATAGAGCTATCACTTGTACAGGCAAAAGCCTAACAGACATCGACAATGTCATCTGTTCCCATAATACAATAGATCTGCAATCGTGCACAGCTTGGGGGTTAAGAGTATAAAAGTAATCAAAAATGAGCCTTTAACTTAATTTAAGTGCATCATCTGGGATTCATCAAGAATGCTGTAGTAATTTAGTCAAGCCTAAGTCCCACAGGCTGCTCTAAAAATATGTCAGAAAAATCAGTTAAATTACTTCATCACTCACAGACACAGCAATGTGTCTTCACTCCTAATTCACACCTGCATTGCACAACTCTCTTTAAAAAATAGCAAATGTTAAAAAGGCAAGTACTGAAAACCTACAGAGCATCTCCATGAACTCCTTGGTTCACTGATATTAATTTTAACAGAATGCCATAACATAATCAATAATGCACACAGTCCATAAATCTTTGATAGCGTGCAATAAAAAACTAAATGAGCTATCCAAACTATAACAGATGTGTAAATTCATAAACTCACACAGAATGAAGGAAATGCCTACATTAAATGTTAAAAATCATTCCCAATAAAAAATTACATTTTTAAATCACATTAAAATAAGACTGTCAGAGACAAGTCATGTATAATCAGGGTCTTAGCATCATATGTACCTATCACTCAAAACAATTAAGTGTGTCAAAATCACTGCACTGTTTCATTTTCCATGGTGCCCATCCAGAAAGAGTAACAAAAACACACTGGACTCCAGGGATGCTGGCTTGAATAAAAACGGAAGCCCTGAGAATACAAAACCATGTCTGACTGAAAAAAACAAAGACGACAAGATCCCCAGTGTTGAACTCATCAAATCATTGTTCTACGGCATTGACTGATAACGTCCAAATTAATTAAGTTGTGCTTTGTTATGCCTTTACAAGGACTACATGAGCAGGTAGACTGGGAGTTTATTACAAATATCTGTGACTCTGGAAGCAAAGAAATTAGTCTGCAAGATGACATGACACTATCTGAACGGTGCTGTTTTACTGCCTCCGTCTATTTGTGGTATTTGGGTCTTTTTGTGGCATTTGAAAAAAAAATCCACAGTTTGATCAAAGTATGAAATGGTTTCTTGCCCTTGTCCTTAAAAAATTAGTCTTCTTTGTGAAAATAAAATTGCTGTGTAGAAGTGCTTTTATATAACCAACAGTCAGGCATTACAATTTTAGCCTCACTTAAATAACAACTTTGCTCTTTTTTACAAGGTACATAGTAATTCTCCGGTTTTCACAAAGAGTACCATGAAAAAGTATTTCATTTCTATTTTTGCATTCTTATCACACTAGAGAATTTCAGGTCTTCATACAAAATGTATGAAGTCAAAGAGAGAACCTGAGGACATGCAAAAAAGTTTTTTAGATGACCATTGATTACCCAGCACCTATATCACTCGTGTGAAAGATTAATTGTCAGTTGTGCCACTTTTAGCAGCAACAACTGCAACCAAACACTTTTGATAAGTGGTGAGCAGTCTTTTACATCGCAGAGGAACTTGGCCCACTCCATTTTCTTTAATTTAGGCACATTTGAGGGTTTTTGAGTGTGACCTGCCTGTTGAAGGTCCTGTCACAGCATCTCAATGGGTTTCAACTCAGTACTTTGACTAAGCCACTCCAAAACTTTCATGTTATTTTTATTGAGCCGTTCAGGAGGTGGAGTTACTCTTGTGCTTCAGATGACTGATGACCAGATATTCTTCTTCAGGATTTTCTAGTAGAAAGCACAATTCATGATTCCATCAATAATAGTGAGCTGCCCAGGCCTTAAAGCAACAAATCATCCCCATGCCATCACATTACCACCACCATGCTTGACTGTTGACATGGTGTTCATATTGTGGGATGCTGTATTAGTCTGATGTACAATTTCACAGGACCCTTATCTTCCAGAAAGTTCCACTTTCATCTCATCAGTTCACAGATTATCCCAAAAGGTTTGGGGTTCATGAAGGTGCTTTTTTGGCAAATGTGAGACACACCTTGCTTCAAGACTGATATATTTGAATAATTTTCTTTCTCATTTCGTCTGGAATTTTTTTGATCACCATATCGTTTGCTGCTTGTTGAGGCCTTTTAGACTATTTAACATTATAATTACTCTACCAGCCACTGGATTCAAACCCATAATATTTCAGATGCAAGCACAGATACCAAACCCTTTGAGTGGAGATCGACTGCCATCCCATCCAGGGGGTCCACAGCCTTGTGGCCTAAAATTGACTGCCATACCATACAGGGTGTCCCCTGTCCTGTGCCCTGAGATTGGCTGCCACCCCATGCAGTGGGTCCCCTGTCTTGTAGCCCCTGCTATACGGGATAAGCTCCAGATTCTTTGAAACCCCAGGTAACTGGATAGAAGGTGGAAGGGTGAACATGTGTACATTTTTGATTTGTATACATCTATTTATAGAGAAGTAATAGTAAGCTTCCCTTTTCAAAGGTACTGCAAGATCTTATAGTTCTTATACTTCATTCACATTGGCATGCATCACAGTCTGACTCTTTGTCTCATCCAACAAACAATATATCCATCCATCCATCCATCCATCCTATGGAATTTAAGACATTCAGTTCGTGATGTGCATGCTACATACGCTTGTCAACTATTGTTATTTGTATTTTTGAGTGAATAAATCTTCATGAAATCCACCAGCTATGTTCCTGTCATTAACTACTAATACAGTGTTGTTATTATAATCCTACATTTTCATATTTTTATAGACATGAAATAAAGCACAAGATGCATACCTAATTATTATCAAATGATAAAAATAAAAGATTTCATTTACTCCAAACTTTATTTCAAATGTTCAAAAGGAACTTGACCTTGGGTAGAAGTTAGTGTTGAGACAGGTCAGTTAAACCACACTTCTCAACCCCCAGACTATCATAAACAGATTCATGAAGAGAGAGATGGAAGGAGAGATTCTAGATCTGTATTGTTTTTTAGTCATCTATCAGAATCAGCTTTATTATCACCAAGTTCATATGCATATTTAAGGAATTTAACTTGGTATGTCGGTGCAGACACAAGACAAGCATTAAGCAATAACAATACTGGACAAATGGCAAAATGACAACCACACAAAAACACAATATAAAATATGCAATATGTGCTGATCAACTGGGAGTCCTTCTTCACGACCTGTTTAATCTCTCCCTACAACTGCAAAAGATCCCTTCCCTCTGGAAAGCAACTTGCATTGTCCCAGGGCCCAAGACAGGTGGTGCCAACACCCCCAACGACCTCAGACCAGTAGCACTCACATTTCACATCACAAAGACCTTCAAAAAACTTGTTCTGAAGTACCTCAAACTCCAGTTGAAGGACTTTCTAGATCCACTACAGTGTGCATACCAGGCCCACATCGGAGTAGATGATGCAGTTGTGTGCCTGCTCCATAGGACATTTTCCCATCTTGACAAGCCAGGCAACATTATTAGAATGCACTTTCTGTGCTTCTTAAGTGAGTTCAACACCATCCAGCCCTACCTGCTGGGTGAGAAGCTCAGAAGCATGAAGGTAAATGAGGCCTTGACTACCTGTATAACGGACTACCTCACCAGTGGGCCCCAGTTTGTTTGCCTCAGTAAATGCAAATCAAATAGAGTACTGAGTAGCACAGGAGCAGCCCAAGGTACTATACCGTCACTATTATCGTTCACATTCTACACCACAGACTTCCGGTATGACACTGGCCTTTGCCATCTCCAAAAACAGAGAGGGGAAAGAATAGGAGTACAGGAGTCTTATGGAGAGCTTTGTCGGGTCATGTAAGAACCACCTCCAACTCAACGTCAAGAAGACAAAGGAGCTGGTGCTGGACTTCAGGCGAACCAGTGGTTCACTGGCAGCTGTCACCATCTACAGAGAGAAGGTGGAGATGGTCTATTGCTACAAGTACCTGGGACTGGGACTGGAATGACAACACATAGGCTCTCTACAGGAAAGAGCAAGGCAGGCTTTTCTTCCTGAGGAGTCTTGGGTCCTTTGGGGTGTGCAGCAAACTGCTAAACATTTTATCAGTCCGTTGTTGCCTGTGTCTTGCTCTTTGCTGCTGTCTGTTGGAGGTGTAACACTAAAAAGAAGGAGATAAAAAAGCTGAGCAGACTGATTAGGAAGGCTAATTCTGCAGTGGGAATGGGGCTGGACACAGTGGAGACAGTAGTGGAGAGAAGGGATATCCAAACTGCTCACCATAATGAACAATAAAGACCATCCCCTCAACACTGATATCATGGAGATGAGGAGCACTTTCAATGGCAGACTCATCTTCCCTAGATGCAGGACTGAGTTTCAGATGCTCGTTCTTGTCAACTGCCATATGGCTTTGTAATGCTGCTTCTGTTAAAGGCACTAGTGAACATTAAACTGTATATGTCCTTTGCACAATTACCATCTTCCACAATTGTATTATTTTGCAGTTCCCTATTTGCAATGATTCTCCTTTTGTACTTGCCCATTTTAAATGTTACTACGTTATCCTTCTTGTTTTTATTCCTACACGTTGTTCTTTGTTGTATTCCCTTTCTGTACTACTGGACAAAGAAATTTCCCTCCACAGGGATCAATAAAGTTTAGTCTTATAATACAGGATATGATCCAAAAAATCTGGTTAATAACACATTAGTTCTGAACTCCTTTTAGATACTCTTACAAGACAGAGGAAGCACAGCATGTCACGATTCTCTTTGATTAAATAACAACATACAGCAGAAATTCACATCTGTGCTTCTGGGCTGAACATCATTAAGATCTGAACTTCCATCTTTTGTTCCAATATCCACAAAAATGGTCAGCTATGATTCAAACTTATTTGCAATTTCTTTCATAGTCGCATGTCATGGAAATGCCACGGTCATGAACAACAACAACAATAATAATTGTTGCTGTTGTTATTATCCAAATTATAAGAAAATGATTCACACTTTCACAGACCCTTTACCTACCAGTGGCTATCCTGAGATAATAACCATCAGTGTCACAGTCCTGTATCTTATTTAAATGAAAACATTCCCTCTTTTTGATCCTTGAAGCTCTCCCTGTATGAACATACCTCATGCTAAAGAGGTCTGATGAGTCTTAGACTGCTACTCATTTGTAAAGTGATTACAGTACCAGCTGTTACCCAAAATTGAATACTTCAGTGAAAACTGCAACTGGTCTGATCTCTTTCACCTTCATCTGATGATGGCTAACCACCTGTTGTGTGAGATCAAAGCCACACTCCTCTGTATCACTAAGATCGTCATTAATGGGGCTCAGATTTTTTTCTCCTGATATTGATTAATGGACTTAATAAATAACAATTACTACAGTGGCCCTGAAATGCAAATCACTTTTACAAAAACCAAAACAAAACAACAAATTAAAAAGCAAAATTGCAAATTAGGTACTTGAACAGGGAGGTACCTGAACTTTAAAGGATTACAGTAGACCCAAATATTTAGCTGATTCCTTGTCAGTCTGAAATAGTCTAATGCTACTTAATTTGACATGGTGTTTCAAGATGACTGATAAATTAGAAGCAAATAAGTTTATGTTAGTTTTTCATAATAATTTAAACCTTCAAACACAATTACTGAAGCCTGAAAGTCATTTCCCGAACCCCAAAGGTAAGACTGAAAAACCACAAGCATATATCTTACTTTACACTCTATTTTCAAAACTAAAAGACACTTTTAGCAAAACACGACAAACAATTCTCAGCTTTTCAAACAACCTTCAAATCTATGCTTACTTGTTATCAAATTAGCAAACCCATTATTCAAAATGGTACACCATAAAATACCAGTTATCTACAACTGGTCCTCGCAGGTGAATCAATCACAGCTGAGCACAGCTTACACCAAGCTGAGCAAAGCTGGAGCATTGATAGAGCCCAGTTGAGCGCTTGAGTTCTTGACAAGAATTCTCCTTTGAGACAGAGGGAAGTGAGATGATGCAGAGGTCGAGTTTAAAGATGAAGGCAACAAAGAGGACAAGCACACAGATGAAGATGAGTAATCACAGATGAGATCGGGGCCACTTTGGTGGATGATATTGTAAACCATGGGTTGACTTTGAAAGACACTTGGCAAACAGTACATTATACCTGTTTGTACATGTACATGTGTAAATAAGTGACATGGCCAGAACTTCTTTGGAGCTAGAATAAAATCTGACCATAATATATTCTTTACTGTATGTTTTACTGTATGCCTCACTGACATGCAATTTTTGAAATATACTTTACAGCTTTTCATAATTGCTAACACATTGTTATTGGATACCAGCACACATACCCCAACACTCAGAGATCAAATGTCTTTTGTCTAAGCCATTGGTACAAGTGTCTAAACACATTTCCTGCAGCTGACTCCCATTACAAATTCATGAAGCACATTTTGAAAACCACTTCACGCAGTTCACCATCTCTAAGCAGTTTTCATGATGAATCCCCATGCCTCTCTTTTTCAAAAACTATGAGAGAAAATATGTACATTTGTACATCAGTGACAGAAATGTGACATCACCAGGACAAACACTACATATTTTTTTACACTTCTGTTTCACTGCTATAAGAGCAGAGAATTAAGCCAAAGTGAAATAATTTCTCATAGAGAAAATAATGAAACGAGGCACAAATAAATAATTACTCATCACTCATTTAAATTTTCCTCCCATCCCCCATGCCGTGACCCCTCCCCTGCAACTCTGGCAAAACATTTTAACTGTGCTCTCCAGAACACGTGACAATAAAACTTAAACCAAATGTCTAAAGAAGTATGTATAATGCATTTGCTGTAATTCATTGTATGAATTCACTGCATCTGGCACTCTATCGTCAGCCAATGGGCTTCCAGGTGGACGACTGGGCATGAGCAGATACATGAATACAGTTTCTCTGAATCGATTTGACACAGTCATCAGAACAAAGTTCACTGTTCTCAAAACCCTTAGCATGGTTGTCTAAATAGATAAAACATAAGGAATAAATAATAACTGCATTAACACAAAATTCAAAAATAAAGACAGTCATCTACACACACAAACAAATTTCAACCCCTGCATTATTCACTGCTGCATATGTTCTTTCTTCATCTCAAAAAACCTCATTCTCAGCTCACCTGAGATTGGAAGCAGGTGAATTAGGGAAGTAATCAGTTTGAGGGACACAATTTGCTAACTGATTCACGCCATTATCATTTCCTCTTCTTTAAAAGGGATCTCGATCCATTCATTTTGAAAGCTGTGTTTGTGTGGCTGGAGTAATGGAGACATGGAACATTACATTAGGAGGAATTCAAGGAGTCAAGGTGAATGTAAGAAATTCAACATGCGGCGCAGGTAGCGGTCAGGATGTTGGCAGATTTTTTTGTGGTTTGAGTAGAGGTATAGGATGTTCAAGAAGTCTCACATAAGACTTGAGAGCAACTTTGTTGATCATGTGATCAACCATGGTCTTTCTTTGAGCAAGGCTGGTCAAAGTGAGCCTCATGTCAGCAAATCTGCAGTGGCTTCAGTCATTTGCACATTTCGGTGAGAAAACCGTATGTGCATACTGTATTACAACAGCACATGTTACTGTACAATGTTCTCAGACCACTATAGATTACAGTGAAGGTTTACTATAAGCATCACTGTATTTTTCCCTTGTTACTCAGTACAGAAAGAAAGCATCACTCAAGAGGAAGAGGTTTAATGTTCACACAGGAGCAAGTGGATGCCATCATTGCCTTAGTTATCCAACAAAACATGATACACCTAAAAGAAATCCAAGAATGGTCAATCAGGACAATGACCTATTTGGAAATTTCCAGAGCTGCAGTTTGCCAGCCATAGACAGAAAGTTAAAGAGAAATGCTATTCGGATGAAGCAGGTCTACAAAGGTACATTTTGAATGAAATTCTGTTGGAACAAAAGAAGCTAGGTATCAGTATGCACAGGTTTGTAGTCGTTCATTGTGAAATGCCATTGGTTTCAGTACTAGGCATCAAATCATTCCACGTAGTAGAGTACTACACTGTTGACCTTAAATTCTAAATCCAGAGAGTGATGGAGCTTTATGGTAGTGCTACACTCTATGAATATATTTATACTGATGAAGCTGGATTCAATTTGTGCACAAAGAAAATGCGGAGAAGAAATTGTATTGGTCAGCGAGCCATGGTCACTGTCCATGGTCAGAGGGGTGGCAACATCAAGGTGTGTGGTGATATCGCCATACAAGGGGTGATATGTCACAAAGGTGTTCTTGGCCCCGTGATCAAGACCAAGTGGGACTAGGAGTGAATTATGTGGTGATATGGGGCAATGTACTGTTCCATCACTCCCCTCATACCCAAGAACGGTTTGATGTCCACCAACTCATTATAGTGCTTCTTCTTCCATCATATTCCCCTTCCTAGACCCTACTGAAGAGTTTTTGTCCTCCTGGAGGTGAAAAGTTTAATGAAAAACCACATGAGAGAGCTACAGGTTTGCTGGTCTTGGAAGACGTGTGTGAAGACACAAGCGCAGAAGCATTCCAGAGATGGGTTCGACCCTCCCACCAGTTTTTCTCGTAGATGCCTGGCCAGAGAAAATAATGACACACAATAACATCATAATGTGATATTGAAGAAGTCCTCTGGCCTGAGAGGAACCAACAATTAGATCAATAAAACATTCTGTAAATGTTTCCTTTCCATGTTCTTCTAACATGTACTGTAAAAACAGATGTCTATAGGTTATACTGCAAAGATTAAAATCCTCTGCATGACCCACTGTAAACCCAACAACTTGTGTTTGTGTTGGTAGACAGTAAAATGAACAGAAATGGGTTTATTCGATTTGTCAAAGTTATATTCTGATCACCATGTTAAGAATTTTGAGAACAGAGAACTTTGTTCTGAGAACTGTGCCAAATCAAATTGGATACACTGCAAGTCATTTCTCATGAAGAATATAATGAAAAGAGGCACAAATACACTGACATGTCTAAGGTAATGCATATAATGCATTTACTGTAATTCATTGTTTGAATCTACTGCATCTGATGCTCAATGTTCAGCCACTTGGCTTCCAATTTAGACTACTGGCATGAGCAGATACAGGAATAAAATAGGCAACTACTCTAACAAGGCCTCTGCTGATACCTGTTGTACCATGGAAAATCTTACAGAAGAGGAATAGGAGAGTACAGAGCTAAAGGATAAGGATGATGAACAGCAGGAGGAAAGGCTTACCCAAGGATACTAAGTCTATTGTTAACCATTGTGAGTATGTTTTTTTTCTAGATGAGGCTAAGGCAGAGGAGTGTGGGAGTGCGTCATTGATCAACATGCCAGAGATGATGTACCTGGTCTTTATGGGGGGCTACGGTACTCCGTGTGCTGCCATCAGCTTACAGATATCTGTTGTCTAAGTAAAAAAAACATATTAGCTTCATAACAGTTTAAGTTTGCATATCTTACAGGTTAAATGTTGAGCACAGCTGCCATGTAGCACCTAACAAAATGACAGGATACTGTTGTCAGAATGGAAAAACTAACTGTCATTTTTGATATGTGGAATTATGTTTAGTTTCCACAAGTCACCACATATCAGATCAGAAATGCCAGAAGGTAGGACAGCACGTAAGACTAACTAGCTGTTAGTACTTGGATTGTGCATTCATAGCTATAGTTAACAAGCTATCTTCATGGCCTTCAGATGACAAATGAAATTTATTATTATGGTTGTTATATTGCTGATAATAGACACAAAAGCTTTGCAAATATATGGCATATTGTTATGGGATATGAGATAATAAGAAGAAAAGCTGCACTGATATAATATCGAGGTTTCATAAGCGATTGATCTCCAGTCCATGTCAAGTCCCGAATGTCAGATTACCAAGTCTAAGTCAAGTCACGTTATTTTTAATGCACAATCAAGTCAGACTGAAGTCCAAAAAATTTGTTGTTTTTGTCAAACTCAAATCCAGTCACCTGACTCAAGCAGCCACCTCCGGGAATTAGCATCGATGTGGTGGTGTATAACTATTACAACCATCGTACTGATAAAGACTAAAGCTGTCTTCAACTATAAACTGGTGTGTTCAATATAGTGTATCATGTACCATGTTAGACAATAATCAGACATGACGGAACTCTAATTGCCTTAAATCTATCTGGATATTGTTTATGGATAGATGACTATAACCTTTCAATAAAAGTTATGTAAATAGAAAAGAAAGTAACACAAAATAACCATAGTACCACAGTGAAAGCCCTGTCACCAGTCTGGTTTTTCTCATACTGTCATGATTCTTTGGGCCCTATTTTGCACCGACGCAAGGAGGTTTTACTAGTTTCGTACCTGCGCATTCTTCATTTTCACGCCAAGCGCGCGCATTTTCAAAATAACATGATTTTGGGCGCGCTTCCCACTCGTAGGAGTGGTCTTTTTTAAATGAGGTGTTGCTGGGCACATTGTTGGAGCGTTGCTATTTTAAGGCAGCGAAATGACATCGCGCTTTTGACCAACGAAAACCATGTCTAAAGGCAGTGGTGTATTGTTAAATGATATTTAAGCGGTGCGTTTTAGAAACATGTGGGTGCACGATGCTCATTACAAACACAGGTACACACTCGAAGTGAACTAATGGTTTTTTATTTAATTTTATTCATACATGTTTTATTATAGAGTACATTTTACGTTCCCACACCTGCTTCACCTCGACAGGCTTTGGTGGACCAGTGGTGCTTGCGTGAATGATTTGCTCCGGCCTTTTCACTTTGCGCATGAGCACGTCCGTTTCCTCCGCCGAAAACCGATCTGCTTTGCCAGGTAAACACGCCATTGTAATAGCAATCAGCCATAGCAATGGTGACGTGCCATTCTGATTGGTTTATTGTATGTTACACCCAAAACACATATCTTAATAATTAAGACAGTTGGGCAACCTTTTTGCGCCTTGCGCAGGCGCGAAGTCTGTTTTTTCTGCCGTTAAAATAGCGAGATGGATTTGGACACGCCCATAAATGTTACGTGCACCTTGAGCTTTATGCTTTGCGTTAGATCGTCAAAATAGAGCCCTATATCTCAAAGGTGTTCGGAGACATCCTGATACCTGGCATTAGGCATGCTAATTTGCTTTTATCCTTGTTCTTCTTCACCTATAACTTCCACACAAGAATTTAAAAGGCTCATGAAATGCAGTTTGAGTGAGCAAGATGAAGAATGAAAAAATGATTCATATAAGAAGATTTTAGGAACACGGTGCAAAATGACCTACACATTGGTCCGTTAAGAGAGGCATTCTCGATCTGTCAATTGTTAAAGTCTTCAGAGAAGAGATTCACTCTGACTTTTTAACGCATCTTCCTGCTCATCATCACATTAGCACCAGCCAGTGCAGCGTCACAGACAAAAGGTGGTGTAGAAAATATAGGTTTTTACAAAAAAGGTATGAAAATTGTTTTTGGACAAATACAGTGACCTTACTGGTTATTTATAATAGCGCTTCTAAAATCAAAATATAATTTCAAATAAAATAATACAGCAACATTTTTTACAGAATTAAGAGACAATGGAGACTAGTGGTTTAAAATGGAAAAACAATGCACATTACCATTCAAAATTTTGAGGTCACGTTTCCTTGTTTTTGAAAGAAAAACAAGTTTTTTGTCAATTAAAATAACATCAAATTGATCAGAAATACAGTGTAGACACTGTTAATGTTGTAAATGACTATCATAGCTGGAAACAGCTGTTTTTTAATGGAATATCTACATAGGTGTACAGAGGCCAATTACCAGCAACAATTAGTCCTGTGTTCTAAAGGAATGTTGTCTTTTCTAATGCAAGGTGATCATTTGAAAATGTTAACTGATCATTAGAAAACCTTTCTGCAATTATTTTAGCAAAGTCTGCAAAGCTGCAATTGCTGCAAATGGAGGATTCTTTGACAAAAGCAATGTTTGAAGGACACAATTATTATTTTAATTGAACATCATTATTTCTAAGTTTGTCAATGACTATATTTCCAATTCATTTTGCTATATTTCCTATTCAAACTTATTTCATGTTTGTTGTCACAGAAAACAAGGAAATTTCTAAGTGACCCAAAACTTTTGAATAGTACTGTACATGCCCAAATTAAGTGAAAACACTATCATTAGATACACCACACGCGATAAAACAATTTCTTTTTTCCCACTGAGCTACTCTAGACTTTATGAGGGCAGAGGGTGTAAGTTGTTGGAGAACCGTCAAACAGGTTTAGCCTAAGTACAGAACTAGAACACGTTGACTCTGAAACGTATGACAGTCTGCCAGAAAAGGAGCACATTAATGCTCATGGAACTCTGAAGAAACAGCACTAATAGGTTCTAATATGCATTCAAACCCACACTGGGATCTCCCATTGCTATAAAGGCATTATAGTCTGCCAGGTCTGAAATTTAAACCATGTCATTATGCGCAGTTAACAAGGAACAATTAATTAATTGCAAAAAGTAACAAGGCAAAATGAATGACAAGCAGCTAGGTAAAGGTGCGGTTATGGGGATTTTACAACAACACACCCAGTTACTGTCATAAGAATTATGTGCTGGGAGAATGAGGACATGGAGACAGACTGACCGTCCGGCACAATGGGTCAGGCTATCCCTGACACTCCAGAGACATAGACAGACCGACCTCCCAGCCCACCACCTAAATCTATTCCTGATACTCCTGAGATGCAGATGAACTGACCTCCCGGCCCACCGTGTCAGTCTATCCTTGACATTCCTGAGATGCAGACAGACCAACCTTCCAGCCCACCGCCTAAATCTATCCCTGACACTCCTGAGGTGCAGATGAACCGACTTCCCAGCCCACCGTGTTAGTCTATCCTTGACACTCCTGAGATGCAGACGAACTGACCTCCCGGCCCACCACATCAGACTATCCCTGACATTCCTGAGATGTACACAGACCAACCTCCTGGCCCACCACTTTAGTCTATCCCTGACACTCCTGAGGTATAGACAGACTGAACTCCCGTCCCACCGCGTCAGTCTATCCCTGACACTCCTGAGATGCAGACGAGCCAACCTCCCAGCCCACCGCATCAGTCTATCCCTCCTGACATGCAGAATGAAGCAGCCCATCCTGCAGGCCCTGCTGTATCCATTTGTTGGTATTTATCTGATCGCTCTTGCTTAAGTTCATTCAGAACTAGTCCCTCCCCCATTCTACCCCACCCCCATTTCCATCCCTCACATCCCAGTAACTGCTTTTGAAAGCAGAGACATGTAAACAGTGAAGATTGTGGAAATAATGTCATTGTCAGCTCCGTCTTAACGGAAGTACTCTAAGGTCAGCTGGGTGATTCAGGTCACACCAGGTTTAGTACTCAATTCCACAAATGTTTATAGCATCTTTCACAACACAGCAGCCCCAAGGCACTTAACAGGAGAGTGTGGTAATTACAAAGTACATAGATGAACAAGGAAAATGCAAGAAGACAACAAATGAGAGGAACCATAAGATGGATATGAGTGAGCAGCCTTGAGTTGTGAGTACACCCGCACACACACAAACACACACACACGAGGATATACATGCACAAACACACTAACACACACATATACACAGAGACACCCAGCACTATGCCCTGTATTCCAGTCAGGAGTGCATTGGATACCTCTGTTGCTCACCAACCCATCCCCCCCCCGCCTAGGGATTGGAAAGCTCCAGTTCTGGCTCCACCGAAACCCTGTGCTGTCAGAGACACCGGAACATCACGCAGCGCTGCAGCTCTGAATGGTAAGTGCGGTACCTTCCCTGGCAGCTGCACAGGACCAGTGGCTGAGCACTATGTAGTGCCAGACTCAAATGGAGCGAGAGTAACACACACTCGGTACCAGCTGAATGGATCTTCCATCTTTATAGAATATTTTCTTCACCTTCCTTCTGGAATTCAGCCCCCAGTTTTACAGTATTACACAATCCCAGGTTTAATAACAAGGCCTGAAACAGCACTGCGGTCAGAGAGGCAGACAGTTCAGGCTGTCTCTCTCTCTCGCTCCTTTCTGTCCTTTGCAGCTGAAAAAATGAACAATTTTGCTCATAATGAGGCTCCACCATACTGAGATGCAAGCTCCTCCCCATCTCCTTCTGCTCCATCCCCTTTTCATCTTTCTCCATGACTGTCTTCCCCCGCCACATTTCCATGGGTAACATGCACATACACACATACGTACACACGTTTGCCCTTGCGCACTGAGCCTAACGAGCTTGTGTAACCATGGGTTCAATGAGCCATCTGCTTGTTAGCTGTAGGGTACTTGCAGGACTGATCAGAACAAAAAGCCTGCACTTTTCCTCAGCTGGCTCATAGTTGACAAGTTTGTCAACTGCCCTTAGAAACAGAATTTCAGGAATGAGCTTCGGCACGAAGATTAGAGGCAGGAATTTAAGTAGGCAGTTGCTGGTCACCTAATTTATCAGGGACTCTGATATGGGTAAACGCTAGCTAGATGGAAATCTGTTCAAATACTATTATAGATTCTCAGCCAAAACAGGGAACAGAAAATGAAGCAAATCCTTCTTCTTTGGGTATCTCTCTAAAACACAAGGCATGTCCTACAGCTACGGCTGACCCCGGTTATTCAGTGTGCCACTTGCTGTAAAACTGCTGAACCAATCCATCCATCTGTCTTCCACTACCCATTATCCAGTATGAGGTCACCATGAGCCTGGAGCCTCGTGGATCTCAGGGGGATTCAAGAAAGGAGACCTCCTGGCTTCAGCTATGCATGCACACTGATGCAACATGGACAATATTGAGGCACAAATTAACCTAATCAGATGTTTTTGAATTGTGGAAGGGAGCCCACTTAAACATGGGAAGAAAGCAAAAACTCACATAGGTAAAAGTGGGGGTGGGAATGATGTCCACAAGCTTGGAAATGGGAGGCTGCAGTGGGCTAGTGCAACAATAACTATAAAACAAAATGGTCATGAAGAGCCTGGTAGAACCGTCAAACTGGCACTACAATTGTCTTAATTCAATTCAATTTCATTTATATAGCTTAAAGAGCACTTTACATAATCCCAGACCTGAGGTCCCCAGAGAGTAAGACTGAGGGTAAGACAATGGCAAGGAAAAATTCCACCAGAGAGGCGGCAGTCAGACCCAAGAGAGAGCCCATCTTCCTCTGGCCAAGGAGGATGCGCTTCAGTAGCTCAACTGCTTTAGTCTTAATGTATCAGTCTCGTTTGACAAAAATGTGCAGGTGATATGCACAGTAATATAACACTGACAGTGTTTAGTTACACACAAAATGACCTTCATGTACCCCTTCAATGGATGACACTATGGCTCAGCGGTTTGCACTGCTGTCTCATATCTTCAGCTTCACGGGTTTGAAGCGTGCCTTTGTTCTGTGCATTTGCAGTCTGCATGTTCTCCCAGTGTCATGCAGGGTACCACCAGTACTCAATAAACAGGCATTTGAGCTAATTGGCATCTCTAGACTGCCTCTAGTGTGTGTATTTGTACTGAGATTACCTGGCATCCTATCCAGGGTACATACATCAGCATTTAGGAAGGTTCTACGTTCACCTTGTTCTGGGTAAACCATTATGAAAAATAAATGAGTGATTCAGATACATGTGAAGTGTAGTCCATGCCACCTTGTCATCTTTATAGATTTCTTTTCTGTGCTGTGGAAGGCGAATACTAAAAATTCTATTAAGAGGTAGGAGGAAACATGGGCTGCAGAAGTGGACAATTTGTATCAGATGGAATGGTGCCGTGAGTCCAGATGAATGTGTACAGAAAGACAGCAGTCAGGAAGTAATAGTAAGGAAGAGCACAGGTGACAGAAATGAGCAGAAAGATAGCAGTCAAGAAGGAACACTAAGGAAGAGCACAGGTGACAGAAATGAGCAGAAAGATAGCAGTCAAGAAGGAACACTAAGGAAGAGCACAGGTGACAGAAATTAGCAGAAAAACAACAATCAAGAAGGAACAGTAAAGAAGAGCACAGGTGACATAAATGAGCAGAAAGACAGAAGTCAATTTCATCTTACTAAAGAAGGAACAGTAAGGAAGAAGATAAATCTTAAAAAAAAAAAATTACTGCAATTTTGGAGCAAAGTGAAACAAGTTCATTTTCAGAACAACCTCATTCTGTCATATAATTCATTAAATTATAAGGTGAACAGGAGTATTTTCAGGCCTCTACTGAAGCGTGTACATTCACTCTGATTGAGCAGACTGTGCTGTTTAGCTGCAGGTCACACATAAACAAACAAAGGCAAAGTGAAAAGCTCTCATCTCGGTGGTGTGTAAAAATGACTACCATTGTGTCCCTGCTGAGTAGCTGACACTGATACTGTGAAACTTAGCAAATTACTCTTCTCTCATTATGAACAAAATAGCTGTACCTGTAAGCGGCAATCATAGGTGTCCAACACTGTGACACAATGGCCATTACACCAAGACATTAAGTTGCACTATGATTTTTTTATAAAATATTTAGTAATAATTTCATCAAAGCTGTGCATGTGACTTTATGGTGAACATATTTACGCTGATTTACAGTGGATATATAGTTCTAAATTCCTAAAAACATCAAAAAACTACATGTAAAACATCTGAAAAATTTCCTTTCAAAAGATGTTCTAAAAGCTTTTTTGCAAGATTTTTGCCATGGGCCTTCTTATCAGAGGGGAACACCCTTTATTCAGTTCAATTCAATGTTATTTATATAGCGCCTTTTAGAAGGAGCATTGTTACAAAGCACTTTACATAGTTTACATAATGCTTTATCAAATGCCAGTCAACCACAGATTTCAGAAGCACTCAGTTCACCTTTCAACATGTTTTGGGCAGATTGGAGACGTAAGGCTACAGTGCTACCCGCTGAGCCATTAATGCACTTTAGCACATTTCTAATTATTGGCCCGCATAATTCCCTCCCTCCCTTCTGCTTATCTGTTTCACAGATATTGTCATGGGCCCTGATGATTTACAAATTCTCTTTTTCACTGCAACTCACCCAACGCCAGGTAGAAGAAACACAATACAATTTAATTCAAGTCAATTCAGTTTTATTTATATAACGCCTTTAAGAAGGATCATCGCCACAAAGTGCTTTGCATTGTCCTGGGCCCAAAGTCCCCAGAGAGTAAGCCAAAGGCCACAGTGGCAAGGAAAAACTCCCTCAGGAGGAAGCAGCCTTGAGAGCAACCAGACTCGAGGTCGGCACCGAGCAGGACAAGTTGATTAAGTTCATTAATACAATTCATACTGCTGGGAGCCAGGAGCCTGCAGATCCTCACCACTGGCATTCATTGATGGTTCAGATGGTCGATGTTCTACTGTACATCAGTAGCTCCCCCACCGCCCTTTCTGGGGTGTTCCTTTTGGATATTCAGCTGCAAGAGATCCCCCTATTTGTCTGCTGGTCTACTGTGTCCTCTCTCCCTATCACTTGTCAATCCTGACTAGTTTTCCATCATCTGAGCCACTGAACCTGCTCTTTGACCTGATCACCTGACTGCTTCCTCCAATAAACTTGTCCATCTGACTGGTCTACATCATTGCTGTTCATATTGTATTAACAACAATTGTCCTGCCCGGTGAATTTGCCTCCCCTTTGAGTCTGGTTCCTCCCGAGGTTTCTTCCACCTGAGGGAATTACTACTTGCCACTGCTGCCTTTGGCTTACTCTTTGGGGAACTTGGGCCCAGGACAATGCAAAGCACTTTGTGGTGATGATCCTTCTTAACGGTGCTGTATAAATAAAACCAAATAAAAAAAATGAATTAACTTGAATCCCAGAGTACATTCACATAATCTAGATGTAAAGACATTGATCACGTGGGGAACTGCATCCCAGTGACCCCCGACCACTTGAAGAATACACCTGCAAAAGCTTCTTTTCAACACCACCTGATTTTCTGGAGACCCATGATGGAAATGATAGAGATAAATACCCTGGTCTGGCGGTAGCAGTACTAGAACCAACTCTGCCTCCAACACAGTGAATTATTACCATCAGCAAGATGGAATAAAGTGTAGAAGCTGTTAAAAAAACACATTTATTGTTGACATATGTCAAAATACAAGGATGAGAACAGATGATACGTATGGACCATCTGAGGCAAAAATACACTACCAGTCAAAAGTTTTTGCACACACTAAGATTTTTTACACTTTCAATGTTATTCACATAATTTTCACAAGAAGTTCTAGACATTTAATAGTGTGTATGTAAATGTTGCAATTTGTCTTTGCAAACCACAAAGTTCAACTCCAGCCTAAATGAGGTTTATGAATACTGTAACATAATAAATGTAATAAACCATAATAATAATAAACCATGCCCCAGGAGTGTTGGAATGAACTTACAGAGCAATATTTAATGTCCCTTGAAAGAACGCCTCGAATTTGCTCTGCTGTTGTAGCTACTCGAGAAGGCTACTTTGATGAACCAAAGATATGACCAATTTTCTTACTAACAAAGGTATTCCAAGGACACCGAACATGAATGTCTTATTTTTAGCAATGAATACTGTCTAGAATTTTTTGTGAAAATTATGTGAGTAACATTGATAATGTAGAAAATCTTAGTGTGTGCAAAAACTTTTAACTAGTAGTGTAAAACTTGGGAGAACTATACTTAGACGATTATTTATACCGCAACAGGAGGCTGTTTTTAACTGTTTTTTAATTTATTTTTTGCAATCTCAAATGATTATTTCGGGAACCAGCAGATGATTTCTGAGTATCTCCACTTGTGTCCTTAATCTGTGCAAAATGAGTACAGCTTGAGGGCTAAGAGACAAAGGGGGGCTTAGGTCACCATCTGTTTTAATATGCACAAGATGGGACCAATACCTTTATCTCCCAGGAACACACTCACTGCTGAAAACTCAAAATCTAAAATTATCCCCCTACACACCAGCGCTCGAGAACAAGCCCAAAAGGAGAAAGGGGGCATAAACATTTTACCCACAATCACATAGTTTTCCTACAAAACACTTTAATTTAAAAATGAGAACCCTCACCTAACTGAAATTCTATTATTGAGTATCACTGATATTCAACACGGAAGCATTTTTTACCAGCTACTATGCACTGAATGCGAAGTGCCACTCGGAACATTGCTACAGACACACTACACTACCTGTAAGCTCTTTTCCATCAAACCGACAGTCCACAATCATCTGTTTCATAGAACATTATACAGAACAGTGGCTGTGCTGTGTTAAAGAGTGCACTTTATTCCATCCCATAGGAGTATACAAGATCATGTTAACGGCTGACATTTTACCTGTACGTGTCTAACAGAGCAGCCCTGGGGTACTAGCCTCAGCAAACACAGCTGTAGCCGGTGTACCGACCTGATCCCTGTGGCAAAGCGATGATTGAAACAGCACATGTGTATCAGCTGTTTTTAAGAGGCCACTCTCAGTGGAGGGGTGGCGGACAGAGGTCCTCGTGGGAAGGCTCTTTTAGCATACTGAATGTGTGTAACTTTGTTTAAACTAATGGAAGAAGTTGCTGTGTTTACCCAGGGTTCCAGGCAACATGGTGCTCAGAACAAGCAAGCGCATCCAACACAAGATACAACAGTACTCATACCTGGGATCCCATGCTAGCAATCTCCATGACAACAACTACTATGGGTGGGGCTGTGGGGGGTTGGGTTCAGGATGATTAGATGAGCATGTCGATATCATTTCAGCGCAAGATGTTTGTTTACAAAACATCCTTGAGATACCCTGGGATCCACAAACTAGAATAAATATCCATCTTTTTGTCACTCATCCTGGTCAGGGGTTGTTGAGGGGAGCGGTGAAGCCTATCAAATGCATTATTACACTCTATTTGTAAGCTCATAGCAGATGTTTCCATTTAAGGGAAATGCTGGCTAGTAGTAAACATAGGTTTTCTCATATTGTTATTCACGGCGGCACTAATAATGTCTGGTTGAGGCAATCAGAGATCACAAAGATGAATTTCATAGAGGTGTGCACACTTGCAAAGCAGATGTCTGCACCAGTAACGTGCTATGGCCCCATTCCCGCTAGACGCGGCAATGAAATTTACAGCAGATTACCGTTGCTGGATCGTTAGCTGTCGGAATGATGCCCAATAAATGATGTGTTTTATAGATAACTGGCAGACTTTTTTTGGGGAAGCCTGGACCTTTGAAGAGAGACGGAATTCACCCTATGTGGCCGGGTGCCACTCTCTTGTCGAAATGCATAGCTAATAGTCTTAATGGAAAATCTTGACTAACCAGAGTGAAGTCCAGGTTGCAGACTTAGCTTAACCGACCATCTGCTAGCTGCTTAGAGTTGTCACCTGAGGTTCATAATATTGAGACTGTCTGTTTCCTGCACTTTTAATCACGGAGGACCATTCCACAACAACGTCTGCTTTAATAACCTGATAAATATCAAGTTAGAACCATTGCACAAAGTACCTGTGAGGTCAGGCTGAAGTTGGGGCTCTGGAATGTGAGGTCTTTGACCCCAAAGGCATTGCTTATAAACAATATAATTGACTCAAGTCTTAGTATGCTCTGCTTGACAGAAACTTGGCTTAAACAAGATGATTACATGGCGCTAAATGAGTCTGCCCCTCCTGGGTACACCTATAAACACAATCCTCGTCCTAATTGGCGAGGTGTTGGTATTGCTGCTGTATTTAAGTCTAGTCTCTCTGATTCTGAGAAGTTGTATTAAAAATTTAGCACATTTGAAATCCTGGTCCTTACTTTCAGCTCATGTGCTCGTAACTCCCCACTGTCACTTACTATTGTTGTCGTTTATAGACCACCTGGGCCGTATAGCAGTTTTATTCAAGAGTTTTCTGACTTCCTGTCTGACCTAGTTGTTACTACTGACAAAGCTGTAATTCTTGGGGATTTTAATATCCATGTGGAAAATGACTCTGATCCTTGCAATATAGCCTTTGCCTCTCTGCTTGAATCTGTTGATGTTGTGCAGAATGTAGTAGGGCCTACTCACTCAGGTAACCAGACATAAGGCTTGATTCTCAGCCACGGTATCCCTGTGGAGTATGTGTCTATCCTCCCTCTAAATCCTGCAGTCTCTGATAACTCTCTACAAACATTTGAAGTACTGCTGGGATCTCCTACTCAGCCTGTCTCCAAAGCGAGTGTTAGTCGCCGTATTACTCCCTCAACTGCAGCTGCTATCGTTAACAGGCTTCTTAAGAAACCTAAGCTTGATCCTATCGACTTAGCAAATTATAAGCCTATCTCAAACCTTCCCTGCTTCTCTAAAATCTTGGAAAAAATAGTACCAAAACAATTGTACTCTTTCCTACAGAGAAGTGGCATAGATGAAGTATTTCAATCCAGGTTTAAACAATATCACAGTACGGAAACTGCATTAGTGAAAGTAACTAATGACCTCAGATCATGGGTGTCTTTCTTTGCTGGTGCTCTTAGAACTCAGTGCAGCATTTGATACTATTGACCATGACATTCTCTTAGACTAACTAGAATCCCTAGTTAGTATTACAGGGCAGGCTCTGTCCTGGCTATGGTCTTATCTCACTGACCGCTACCAGTTTGTTCATGTCAACAATGAATTCTCTGATTATACTAGAGTTAGATATGGTGTTCCAGAAATTTCTTACTCCTAAATCAAGATAAAACAGAAGTAATACTGCTTGGTCCTTGAGTGTTTTGAGAGCAGACTGATGTAAAATTTAATGGATGCTCACTTAAACCAAGCACATTGGTTAGAAATCTTGGTGTCTTAGTTGACCCAGACCTGTCCTTTAATGCTCACATTAGCAATATCCCTAAAACAGCTTTTTTCCACCTGAGAAATATAGCCAAGGTTTGGAAAATGTTGTCCTTAAATGATGCTGAGAAGCTAACTCACTCTTTTATCAGCTCCAGATTGGATTCTTGTAATGCTCTGTTTTCTGGATATAACTCAGGGTTGTTAGACTCCAGCTAGTGCAAAATGCTGCAACAAGAGTGCTAACTGGAACTCGGAAGTTTGATCCTATTAGTCCTGTATTATCATCTTTACAATGGCTTCCTGTTAAGGCTCGCACTATCTTTAAAATACTCTTACTTACCTCTAAGGCCTTGCATGGTTTGGCCTCAGAATACTTGTCTGATTTTTTGGTTCCTTACTCCCCCCCCCCAGCTTCGCTCTCGGGGGGTAGGTTATTTATTAGTTCCAAGAGTGAAAAAAACTATGCTGGGCTGCAGAGCATTCTCCTGCTGAGCTCTGCAGCTATGGAATGGTCTTCCAGCAGCAGTGTGGGAATCTGGTTCACACTCTATCTTTAAGTCTAGGCTTAAAACGCACCTCTTCAGTCTAGCTTACAGAGGCCTTAGGTAGCTACTCACTCCCCAACTATAGGCTGAGGTGTAGAGCTGGGTGGGGATCAGTGCCATTGACTTTGGATGAATTGTTCTGTCAGTGCTGCTTCGCATGTACTGTGTGATGTTGGAGTGCTGGCGTTCAAGGATTCCTCATGCCTGTGTCCCCATTGGTCTCTCCCTCATAGTTATGCTGCCATATATAGTCATGCTGGGGCCCTTGCTATTTTATTTCCCATTATTCTGCCACCATAAACCGCTGTTCTGCTCATACACATTCTCTTTCCCTCCTGCCCCTGTTTTTGGGGTGCTTCCCTCGGAGGTTCAGATTCAAGAGATCGTCGTATCATCTGCTGGTCTACCACACCCTCCCTCCACTTCAGCTCTCCACACTGACAAGCTTGCTGCCTTCTGAGCCACCGAACCTCCTCTGATCACTGGACTGCAACTTCCAATATCCTGTTGTCCTCCTGACTGTTACAGGATTTGTTCTTATTTGTATCTGGTGTTCTTATATGTATTAATTAATTTGTCCTGCCCGGTGTCGGACAGAGGAGGATGGGCTTCCCCCTTGAGTCTGGCTCCTCCCAAAGTTTCTTCCTTCTAAGGGAGTTTTTCCTTGCCACTGTCGCCTTTGGCTTATTCTCTTGGGACTCTGGGCCCGGGACTATGTAAAGCGCTTTGTGACAGTGCTTCTTGTTAAAGGTGCTATGTAAATATAATTTAATTGAATTGAAAAAAAGACCTGGACCAGTGCTCAAATGTCTGAGGACAGGGTGATCTACAGGATACAGCTCTGCTGATGTTAACAATGTCAATGACTTAAAGGCAAAAAGGGACAAATCGAGTTGCAATTCATTTCAAAGCAAACTATTCCAAGACACTTATGTCTGATCTCTGTGTTCTGACAAATACTCACACATATCAGCTGACCCTACCAGATGGGTGTTTTCTAACAATATATTACAGAAATTCTGAATGCAAATAGCACGAGCAACACTGCTAACAAATAGTACAAATTCCTGGACTAACACTGTAGTGACTGTGCCAAGCTAATAGTGTGAACTATGGCACCTTGAAAAAGCTCCTGAAAGTCATTAAGCAAATCCATAGCAGGTCGAGTAACGTGTGTTGAATTATTAATAACATGTCAGTCAGATTTTATTTAGCAAAACCATAACAGGCCTAGTAACATGTGTGCTGAATTATTTATAACGTGCCAGTCAGATTTTATTACTCACCGCTTTGACACGCTAACTTAAAAAGGTTATGATTCAGGGCAATATTTCTACATTTCAAGAGCCTTTCTATATACTTAATTTTCTTTTGCTTTTCTGTTAAAGTGCATCCATAATTAAACTGGTCTTATTATGCACTGGGAGAATTATGACAAAGGCATAGAACATAGACCTAAAACAGCACCTAGCATGATTAATTTCCTGTCAGTGTTTACCTACATGGTTCCCCAGTTCTTTTCTAGATGTTACTCTGGCTTTTGTGTGAGTATGTGGACACATGAACAGAAAAATACAAAACCACATGCAGCATGAAGACTTTATTTATTGGCATTTAGATCCTGTTAAGTGCCTTGGGGTAACTGTTGTGAAAGGCACTATAAAAAAAAAATCATATTGGATTTAGATCTCATTTCAACAAGATGTAGACATTAATTATATGTAAGAACTACTGAAATTTCTGCTAACATGGCAAAGATATTTTTATTTTTGCACAGAGACCAACAGCAAAAATGCAGCCCAGGGACTCCGAGATTAGCACAGTGACCGGACACAGTCATGGTCAGGGGTTTGTTCCTGCTCCCTGCAATGGACTGGAGTCACATCCAAGGAATTGATACTCTGCCCTACCCTTCCTGGGATTGGCTTCAGCTTTCCCATAACCCTCTACCAGATAAGTGGTTATACGTATAACTGGTACATTACTGAAAAAGTACTAGAAATCACATTTTAATTTTGATATTCACAATGTAAGCCAAAAAAAGACAGAGTAAGAACATAGGACAGCTCTGGATAGTCACCTCAAGGTGACCTATCACAAGGTGCGTCAGCTAATGAAATTCAGCTTATGCTGTTTGGGCTAATCATGTTATCGTGGAAGGTGGGATGGGCTGATGAGGATGGATTTTAAGGTGTGTCCTAATGATGCTGAGTTCCTGTAGGGTAACAGACAATATGCTTCTCTGTGTGTTTGGTTACTTTTGGGCCCTTTGCACTTTACGAGTCTATGAAAATTCTGTGATATGACAGCAGTGTCACATTTTATAACTCAGATCTGGGTATAAAGTGTATACCAGGGTTATTATAGTTAACGAAAAGACTAAAACTAGCCGTGAAAAAATAATTTTGTTAACTATAATAAAAAATATAAATGACAGTTTTTTGAAAAACGAAAACTAAATAAAAACTTAAATGAACACTGCAAATCGAACTAAAACGAAACAGAATTGCAGGTAAAATCAACTTCGTTTTCGTTTCATTTTTGTTCAGTTTGACTTCTTGACATAATGGGCCAGTTCCTGAAGGTGGCAGCATAGCGGATGCTGCAGCAACTGCAGAATAGACCATTTCACTGGTATCTATGATGACTTCCTGTCAGTTTCTTGCTGGGATAATCAACTTCCTGTTGAATCGTGGCCGGCAAACACAATGGAGCAATCGGGACTGTTGTTCAGTTGTTTTCTCAAAAATCTTCCCAAATTGACCATGGCATATGTTACACAATTAGTGGAGCGCAACATGTCATCTAAAAAGCTTGAAAAGGGATACAAATATTTTCATGAAAGTGATCTTTTCAACTGCAAAGTGCTCTCTTGTTAATGCTATTTTGCTAGCTAGGATCATATGCCATGCTAATTTATGAATGGATTGTCTTTTTCTTTATAATATTCTTTTGTTCTTTGTACGTGATTAGTATCAAACGTGTTGAATATGGAGGTAGTAGTAAGACGCCGGTGTCACAGATCAATGAGGAAAAGAGAGGCACCACATTCCTTACATATTTCGTCTAGCATTTGCTAACCTGAAGTTACATGTTCCGTTATACAATGGTCTGTCGATATAAATTTATTCACTGCGGTTCCTGATATCTTATTTACTTATTTGTTCTGTTGCCCTTTCTTTTTTTATATTTATTTATTATGGTTGCAAATCTCTATACTGAATGTCTCGGTGCTGGTTATCTCCCCACCAAGGCAACTCCGCTCAGCTCCAGTGTTTCTGTGTTTATGGCATTGCAAGAGGTTTAAACACAAAATAAATAGTGTGTAATGTGCTTAAATTAGTCAGCCTTCTAGTGGCGTTCTTTCATCCTAGCTTTTTCAAGATCTATAAATCAACACTTTCCTCATAATACCTGAAAAAATAAAACTAAGACTAAAAGTAAAAAACTAAACTAAAACTATTTATGCACTTGTTAAACTAACTAAAACTAAACTGAAAAACTAAATAAAAATAAAAACTAATGGAAATGTCAAAACTGTAATAACTCTGGTGTATACTTCATTCCGATACCTCTGTTCCATCTTTGTGACAGACCCCTACATGCTTGATGTGACAAAATAATATAATCCAATAATTATTCCTATTACAGTAGATTGTACAAATCTTCATTAAAATACTGTAATGATCTAAATGTGGTTGTTGAAAGTACAACTCAGGCAAACTTGTAGAACACAAAGATTGGAAGTATTCCTGCATCTTTGTTTACTGTTGAATAGTGTTGGATAATTTGTATCACGATTATTGTGACAAGTGATCATGGTTTGAATTATCATCGTATTGTTAAAATGTGCTAAAAATCATTTTCATTTTTCTTTTTTTTTTTTTTATTGAGGACAACATTCTTTCAGAAACCCGCCAGTTGCAGTGAATGGTGCTGGCGAGAAAAGTATCGGGGGGCAGGCAATATACCATAGCTATTCTTTAGTTTGAATAAAAATAAACAGATATTTCGACATCTCTACTTTGTAAAAGAACAGTAATAAAGACAAGGTTATCATGCCGTCATATATTTGACATGGCGTATTGTGAAACCGTAACTGTGCTAACTCCACTGCTGACACGGAGAGTGGAAAAAAACAGCCCTGAACTATTAAAGCGGGCAGTATATTTTTGAGGACGAGTCACAGCATGGTATGAAAAGCGAACGTTTCCCCAAGCAGTCTCTTAGTGCTCAGCTGCTTCAGCCTGCTATTAAGTTGCCAAGCCATTTAAAGTTCTGCACATGTTTTAGACGTTTATTCAGCCAGGCTTGTCTACTGAGGGTCGGTAACTTGGCAACATGTCTCTCACAGGTTCTCAGCAAATGTCCCAGTTACTGTAAAGTGATCAAAAAGCCATTCATACTGCTCTTAAAGTTTTCTAAGAATCTGATAGTATTCACATCTAAAGAACTACTGAGAGGCAGAATGTTAGCAAAGTATAAATTCATTACACAACTCTAATCAAATAAAATGATCTACTCTCACTAGGCTTTCCAGATTAGTTTACTAATCTGGACTAAAGCATCACAAAGTAAATCCAATATCAGTCTTCTCAGTACAGTTTAATCTTAGCTCTAGCAACTGGCAGGGAACTGGATGGATGTTATTGTCTTTAGGGCACTGGTGAAACTTCTCAGGGGAACAAACTGGACCCCACTGGGCCTTAACAGAGTGCCCCCTTTAGTACAATCTGCACAAGAACACAGCACATCCTGTGGAGAAATTGCCTTTTAAATCAGAATCACGATTGCCCTGGATTACCCTGGACACATGACAGTATTTTAAGCATTACAAGAAATCTGACTTACTGATATATGAAAGCTGACAGTCTTCTCTGCTTATGGCATTAAAACTGACACCCAAAAAAGAAAGATGCCTATGCTCAGCTGTACAGGCAAAGTTTATTATATTCATTCTGAGGCCTACAAAATAACATTGTTACCATAATAAGTGTAACTGACATATTTAGAACAAGCCATCATTTGGGTACAGTAAAACACACATAAAATGAAACATTAAATATATCAATTATATTTAGATTTGTTCCCCTGTTGTTAATACAAATTTCTAATTAAATTTAAAAATGCAGCATAGTTCATTTCCTCAGGGGCTGTTTGCCCCTGAAGGGAATACGTGATCACTCAAGGAAGAGAGCCATATGAACTATAGCTAGAGATGAAGAGGCGAGACAATTTATGAATAGTGTTGGGCTGTTAATGAGTAAAACTCTGCTCACCAGACTCTGAAGGTTGTAGTTTAGCATCTTCCCTCTGCCCTTCCGGTGAAGACATTGGAGTGCAGATGAGCTATGATCACACACTTCTCTTCAAATGCTGGGCCTGCTTGGAGCTACACCAGAACGAGCTTCTGTACACCACCACACAACTCAGAATACCACAACTGTGATGTTCAAAGACCACCAAGGCAGAACTGCTCCTCCACCAGGGTCCTGTCATTTCACCTCTGTCAGGTGACAAACTCTCCAGATAGACACTCAGCTCATTCTTTAAAAATACTACATCCTCTGTAAGACTTGACTGAATTACAGCAGTAAATACACACATACAGACCGGCTAATGGTCATTCACTAATGGGTTAGGGTTACTAATGAACAGACTGCCTCAAGTCATTTCTCTGAGCAGTCTGCAGGTCCTAAAGCTCACATTTGAGATGAACACATGGATTTTACTGTAAATATCAAACGTATTTATTACTTGAGAGGACTCATGGCCATCACTGGCTAAGCCACTGTGCATCTTCCATTATTTCACAAACAGATACTGTACATATTAAGAATGTAAAATAAAACAATGTTTCAATCCATAAAAAAATCATTTAAATTATTTTGAGCAAGGTAAGGTGTCAATGACCAACTAGATGTGCATCGCCAAGGTGATGAACTGTCATACCCAAATTGAGCAGGAAAAGTGGAGACGCACATGTACATGCACATGGACAGCCCACCCTTGTTCATTATCCTGTATTTGTTTGATGCGAGGCCTAGACTCAGAATGTATTAACAAGCATTAGAAGAACATTAATAAATGGACTAAAGTGGAACTCAACACAGTACTGCAGGTACACGTCCACACAAACACTTAGCTTGATACCTTCAGAAATATTTATTAACCCAGAAGCAATTTTGAAGGAAATATTGAAGTTTAACTAGAGTATGGCCAAACCTCAGTTGGATTAATGATGATCTGAAGAAATACTCAGCTTGCTACAGTTTTCAACTGTATCAGCACAAATATACAATAAACAAAATTTATAAACAATATTCAATATTCAATAAACAATATTAGCTTTCAAGGAACAGGTGAATAGGACTGAGAATCTGTGCAATTCACAAGAGCATGTTTCCAAAGTTACTTCATTATTTCATTACACTTTTATATAAATTAATATGTTTTAGTCATCATAATCATTCTCATCCCACTGCTTTTTCTGGTGAGTGTTGATGGGAACATGCCAAGAAGGTCAGACCAGACCTCCTTCCAAGACTCTAGCTCATTCTGAGGATCACTGTATCTCTTAGTGCACATTCTAAAGCTTCATAACACACATGCTTTCATAATTTAACACTTAAATTAAAATCTCTGTAGTCTCTCGCCAATAATGCAATTATATTATTGATGAAATGGTAGTGGCTCCAAGTCACAGTAAGTATTTTGCCACAGCATTTTTGAACATATAGAAAAGAAGCCAATGATGCCTTTAAATTTTTATTGTACTTTCAGAGTGTTTACTGAGCAGGTAAACAATTATTATGTCGATTATCTATGTGAGTTTCTTTGACCCAGTTATGCTTTTAGAAGAACATTTAAAGTCATATGGGTTGGCCCCCCACCCAGGGTATGCCCTTTGCTGCCTGGGATAGGATCTAGGCCCCTCCAAGAACTGCATAGAATAAGTTTTTTGGAAAATGGGTGGACGGAAAATCACACATTTGTAGGAAAGCTTCATTTTCTCAAAGAGACTTTTAGGACAATTTAAGAAATGGGCTGTTACCAGGAGCTCATCGTAGGACCAACAAAGCAAATTACCCTAACGGAGGCATCAACCTGCTGGTTACCTGAAAAGTGACCTCACAGACACCTTCATTTGCATCCTAGTTTCATTGCGGGGCTCCACAATGACAAAACAACCCATTAGCAAAACGAGCCGGGTGGAGATAACGCTTCTATAGATAAACAACCTAATTAGCTCTGACACAGCTTTAATAAGTACGATGAAAAGAGTTGGGTAACGCAGCACTGCACATAACACCGTGAGTCATGTAATTACACCTCGGCTTGATTTTTGTTGTTTATTTTGGGTGCATAATTAACGGACTTCTTTCAAGTTTCACAAGGAGTTGCCCCATGTTCAATTACAGCTACAAAACTAACAAGCCATGCTATGAGGGGGCAGAGTAATGAAGTGCTGAAAGCCTGCCCTTTTTGCAGAGAGGCAGTGAGGAGAGCAGCAGCCATTTACAAATGTGTCTATTCTACAACAGGAAAGGCATCTGGACCTTTTAATTCAAGCATCTGCAAAATTTAAGGAAATCAAAAAAAAAAACAGATTTCCCTAAATATTTATAACACATACATCAGGAATCTGAAAGCTGAATGGCCTCAGCAAATTTGTAATGCTTGTTTAATTACTTAAAAAGATTCTTATCACCTCAAGTAGGCTTTGTCCAAAAATGTGGAACTGTTAATTACAGTTTTAACATTCAAAAATTTGCATGTAATAAAAAGCCATATTCCAGTAATTCAAGTGCTTACTGTAAATGACCCCATGATGTTACATTTGAGTTCACGCTTTTTTTTTGTCACAACTGAGCTTCCGTCGATCGGTCAGAGTGAGTGAAGCGGTTAAAAACAGGTGTATTTAGTGTGCAGAAAGGTTTACATTGTGTGGACTTTGTACTTTTCTTTATATTTAAACACTGGTTGGAAGCACCTGAAAATTTTATCGTACCCTTGGTTCACGGAGTGAGGTTTTGCTTTGTTTAAATGTGAATAGTTGTCTGTAATTAACCCCTTCTTGTTCATGTAAATGAATGCATTTTTCTGTTTTATCTTGTAGTTTTCATGGTGTTGTGACGTGCTCAGTAATGTCCAGGTGCTCAATGTGTAATGTTGTCCAAAAGAGAATAAAAGTACACACCCGTTTGGACTATCTGCAAATTATTCAAGCCCAGAACTACAACATTTACTGACATGTGCATAAATAATACATTTAAATTCAGTCAAAACCTTAAGACAAAGCATTTTAGATTTCCCTTTCAGCTATTTCAATTTTAGACTTCCGTGTTAGCCTAACAGCACGCAGGACTAATGGAATCCTTTCACGTAGGCCTAGATCCAAGCAGATTCAACCTGGTACTAGGATGGTATTGTTCTTTATTGACAGTACCCCAAAAGCTGGTATAAATTGCCTAGGGGGCAGGAATGCTTGCACAAGCTTTAAGTGATATTTTCAGATATTTTTGTTTCCATAGCGATCGATCACTAGCCCTGGGCCCGCAAAGCTCATGGTTAATCAGTAGTTTTGATATTTGGGCTAGTGAATGCTAGCGTCCTTATTTGCTTTGTGTTTTGTAGAAGCCCCTTATCCCAAGATTTCGTCCTGCTTCCCTGTAACACAATAAATAAAACAAATAGCACTGTAAACATAACAAAAAGCACACAAACTGATCACGTTGTAAGGTTTCCATCTCACTAATGGTCTTTTCTCAACAATTCTTAATGAACAATTGAACATACAGGTATAGTATATTTCGGTATTTCAGAATACCAGAAGCATGGTGACCCTCTGCCAGGATGGGCATCACTATAGCCTGACACCCTCAGTGTTGTTCAAATCCAACCCGCAACCCTATTCTGTAGCGTTTGCATGTCCTCCTGGTTTGGGGGTGTCCTCTGGGTCCTCTGGATTTCACCCATTGTTCAAAAATACAATGAGGTGAACCACAGGCTCCAAATTACCAATAGTATCCATGTGTCTGCTCTGTGATGGACTACCATACCCATATTCTGCCCCATGCTGCCAAGATTAGCAGCTAACTGTGATGGAAATTTAATGTATAACTATCTTACCGCAACAATGAAATTCCAAGGAGTTTATATAAAGAATATGTTAAATGCACTAATTTTATCTCCACACTGTGGAGATCATTCATTGAACAAATCGGGAAGGCAGGAAGATTGACTTGGGTTCAGCTGATTTCTTACTCCAACAGCTGACGTGTAGAAGTCAACTCCAGAGCATTTACAGCAGGGAATCACTGTGCTGTGCCTCTTCATTTAAAAACATGCTTCATGTTAAGGAATTCAAGAAGTGAACAGCTTGCTGAATCTGTTTCGGTTCCTTGGCTCCTTTGTGCTCACGAGTCTGACGTGTATCCAACTGAGCGGCAAAAGGCTGCCAAGCACGGTGACGCCCCCACTCTCTTGGCAAGACTTCCTGTTTACTTCACCACTGTGTTCATGAAGCTCAAGCAATACTCATCACTCCTTCCATAAGTTCAAAAACATCATCCTGCCACTCCAAGGCCAATCATATCATCCTCCCTCTCTCTGCACCAAAAATGAAATTCCTTTTATTTTAATGTCTTACTCGTTGACTCCTGAGGTAATGACCAACATTTTTCTCAGAATCTAAAAATTGTTGACATATGACACTAACTTTAAGCTACATCGGTGAAAACATTTCCATAGCTGCGACAGTGTCCAGCATCCCACCAACCTGAGGACCAATTTTTTATATGAAGTTTATGGTCAAAGACAGAATGAAGCAAACAATGGATAATATCCAATATTCCCTCAACTGTTTCTGCTTCATTAATTATAAAACAAATTCTCTCAACGAACAGCACATTTGCTTAAGCAGATGTTCCATAATAATTGTTGTAATTCTTCAATAGTTTAGTTCTTCATGAGCTCGTGGTCTCAAGTGTGTGAGGCCTGCCTGTCAATAACGACCTTTCTGAGGTCCTGCAGGGTAATTGTTTCTGTTATGCAGTCCATTCATTGAAACCTTTTTCGACCTCTTCTTCCCCAGACATTATTGTCTTCTGTAAGGAATCCCATCTTCTCATTTTCTCTGAAAAGTTTTCTCCACCACCACAATTCAAAAGCGTCAATTCTTCTGCATTCCGTTTTCCTAACAGTCCAACTCTCACAAGTGTATATCAGTACTGGAAATACCATTGCTTTGACGACACAGATCTTTGTTGACAATCTGATGACTTTGCTCATAAATATTTTGCCCAGAAGTAATTACATTTCCATCCAAAAAAAGCACAGCAATGAAATACTGGATTTAAAACTATTGAGTTGCTGACTCAAAGGGAAAAAGCCAGACTTTACCTCGAATGGCTTTAGAAGAGCTCTAGCCATGAAAATTAATCCAGCATGCTTCATAGAGGCAGACTAAATAGGGGTAGCCTCTAAGCAGTACATAAAAAAGTTAATGAATTTTACAAAAACTCAGGCTAGAGATGCTAACTGACAGCACTAACATTTAATTGTCAGTACTGTGTGATCAATAGCAAAAGAATGAATTGTAACAGTATAGCTGGTGCCATATAACGTTTAATTTTCTCAGCAGTGACTCTTTGAGTGGCACTCAACAGAAACTAGCAGCAAAAATGAAATACATGGAACAGAAAAACAAATGAAATGAATCCAGGTAACATTCAATGTCATTCCAGGGGCATATTCATCCCAAATCTCAAATTTGTTAAACGATACCAGTCATGGATACTGATGGCGATTGCCAACTGAGAAATGCCAAACAGAAAAAAGCAGAACCTCTTGTGATTATGTTAAGCATTACAGTCTCTTTTCTCACAGCAGATTTGACACATGGCTCCTGTGAAATAAAGGCTGGTGTGAAGCCCACCTAGCAGCTGAGGTTCTCCTTCCTAAGTGGATCTCCACGTAGAGCTGATTATCAGAGGTTACCCAGGCATGAGGTGCTAAATCACCTGCCACCCAGATGAAGTGTAAGCTTACCAGCCACACCACCTCACGTAGGAAAACGCCTTTGAAGCACTGAAAGTATTTTATTTTCTGATGCTGCAAAGTCTGGACTGGATCGTTGTGTCATCATCCAATCAGGACAGAATTAGAATCAGACTCAGTATTAAAGCCCTATTTAAAAGCATAAGCTCTAATAAAGAGCGTTACTTATTCACAAATGAAAAATTTTGAAATGTCACAAGATGATATTCGTCTTGTTTTTAAGTAACAAGTAAGTAAGTAAGTTATTCACCAGTAAGTCTATTTCACACTTTGTTACAGAGGTCAATTTAAAAACATGTTATGAAATGTGATTTTTTTCATTGCGATTTTGAGAATTCTTTGTTGTCTCTTGGCCAGCAAGGCATAAACATCAATTTTGACCATCAATGCTTTCTTTTCCTCCCCACATGTCCAGATGGTGCTCAAGTCTTGCACTATCCAAGGCGGGTTTGGTATTAATCCCACAGATGCGGTCTGCAAACAAGATCTGACAAGGAGCAGAAAGATGAACCGGTTCACAGATGATCGAACTAACCATAATTCACCCACTGAACATGCAATGGCCTTATATCTTTCCCAGCTCTGTACAACTGTACCATGCCCAAGGAGATGGGCAGCCAGTTGACCTTGGAACCTCAGAGATTTTATTTCTCCTCCCTGAGAAGTTTTTGGTTCCTCTCCTCCCTTGTCTTCTCCCCTTTTTCATTTATCTACTTTGTAATTACCACACACTCCTGGTAAGTAACTTGGGGCAAGTGTGTTGTGCAAGGCACTATAAAAATAGAATAAATTGTGATTTTTTTTGTAGATCCTGTATGGTTTTTCATAATTTCTTTGTGAATCATTTGCAGTTTCCTTGCAATTTCTTTCACGAGTTCCGTGTGGTTACGTTGATTTATTCTCCTGTGTCTGTCGAGCCATTTACTCCACACCTTCAGATGATTGCTCTTGCTTGTGATGTGGACATTTCATGATGTTTGAAGCTGTCAATCAGTCAGCAATATGGTTATGGGGTGGGAGGAGAGGGAAGTTAAAAGGGACGTTCCACATTAAAGGGCTTGTCACTTTCATTGAAGGCATCGCATTTAAGCCCACACAGAATGGAGACTTAACATGAATGCACCTCCCTAACCCTAGCCCACCTATCCTTAAACATGACCCCTCACCCAAACCGGGCTCACAAACTCAGGCCCAGTAGGGCAAGTGCCTGAGCAACATTAGCGACAATCCGAGCTCACAACATTTTTTGAGAGGACCCTGTCACCTCTCACAGCAGCCTGCTCAATTACACCCACTGGACCTGAATTATACCCATCTTCACCAATGGCAGGGAGAGACTGAGGCAGGGAGATCCATTCTATTCTTAGTGCTCTCCCACGCAAAACTGTTAGACTCCTAGAAGGCACCAGAAATTCATTCATGTATGATTTCCACAGACCCAGTGTAACTGCTGCTTTCAGGTCTGAAAACTGTTTCAAAGCCCTGATTATTAATTATCACAATAAATTATTTCATCAGATGTTAAATTCCCAGGCATACACTAAAGGGGCAGTGTGCTTTAATTCACCCCAAGAAGGAAGTTTCAAAACAGTGTGGGTATTATGAAATACATATTATTTATACTTAAACATCACTTAGTATTGTTTGCATTAATGAAAAGCTGAAATACATAAGGAATATCTTTTTTGTTAGGCAAAACCCCATGGTCTATTTATGAGTCATGGTAAGGGTTTACTTTCTCTCTCTCTCTCTCTCTCTATATATATATATATATATATATATATATATATGGTCCAAAGCTAATGACACAACAAGAAAGCACATGATATTTTCCACAGTATTTACAAGGCACACAATGTCTCATACAGCTGCCAGATTTGTTCCGTTCTAGATTTGCACAGCCACTCACCTGTGACGCAACAACAAAACCCTGACTGCCTGCCACCATACACCCCAAGATGACATATACCTCATATGTGAAAAGCAGGAACCTGCAACAAAACTGAAATAGGCACTAAACGGCATAAATTAAAAAGTACAGTGGGGTAAAATCCAGTCCAAGGTGAAGCTAAAAAGCAAAGAATGTCATGGAAATAAAGTTCTTCCAGACATTATGAAGGCAAAAAGAACTCATTTTTATGTGGGTCAGAAGTTCTTATTTTGAGCACATTCCATACAGGACACTTGTGAGTAAGTGCTATGGTCAGCACCTATGCAGCCAACAGGAATGTGGCTCCTCCCCTTTAGAAGCCAAACACTTTATTTCTCCTCTCTGCACTGCCATTTTCAGCCACACTGCTTTCAAATGGCCCAAATAGCCATGCTTATACACTAAGGCCACCACAGAGGAAACAGTGATTCAAAAACCCTCTAAGCTAATGCATTTTAAAGCAAGTATAACACTCATTTTTAATTTGAATGAAATTCAACAAATTTATATATGCCTCAAATCATAAACACCATGCTTGGCTTTGAGAGCAGTCAGAAATGTCACCAAGCACCAGCTTTGACCCATTTCTAGCAAAAGCTCCATTAGTAGATGGTTAAAAATGGACTGGCAGGAAGGAGATACTCGGATGCCAAGAAGAATCTCTGCAGAGGGCACAGGCAGTGCCACTGTCACAGTAAATCTACTCAGAGGTGGGGGACAATGAGTGGTGTCCAGCACTGGGGTTTACAAAGCAGGGCATCAGCTCAGATGATAGACCACAGTGTGAGCACTAAAAAAGGTAATGCCTTGACTTCTCTTCAGCCCAGCATCCCATAATATTAACAAGCCCCACCCACCACCTCAATAAGGGCTCCCTGCAGGCCATAAATAAATTGTCTTTAAAAGATTTGTTAAGAAATAATTGATTTCTGTGAGAGACAGAAGAGGAAGAATATGTGTATGTATTATATATGAGGCAAATCTGATGACTTTAAGGGGTGTTGCATACTTTTAGAAGCCATACTGCCTATATCTGTAACTGGAGTGTTACAGTCCAAACTTGCCATCATCGTCTTCCTTCTCACCACGCTGGCTGTTCCCTATGTCCTGTTACATAGCTGAGACCCAGAGTTGTGTATATAGATATGATGCAGAAATGCCAAAGTAGCACAGGATATGGGTGAGTTCAGAACTGTGGCCTCACAAGCCACTTTTATTTGGGACCATTCCTTTTTTAAAACAAAATGAAGCCTAACTTCCACACCTTATCACCAGCCAATAGTGTAATGGCTAATTATGTTACATATACTCTCTTTGGGGACCTTGGGCCCAGGACTATTTAGAGCGCTTTGTGACAATGTTCTTTGTTAAAAGCACTATAGAAATAAAACTGACACACACACATCAATGTGTGTTCATTCCCAGAGTTGATTTTCATAGGGAAGCGCTGTTCTGCGTTTTTTGGACTGCCTGATTTCAGGCCCTTGTTACATTGTGTTAGTAAATTGACTCATCAATTTTACAAATAATTCAGAAACTTTATAAAGCTTTATTAAATGATAAAGAAATTAGTTAACAGCTCCAACATGTCGTCCACCCATATTCACGTTGCAAGTTCATTCCTTCATCTCTAATCACACTGCACATTAACAGCTCCACCATGTAGTCTGTCTGTATTCACTCTGCATGTTAATGCTTTCTCTGTGTAGCCCTTATGTATTCATATTACATGTTAGTATGTTCACAGTGTATCTCACCCCATTCACATCATGTGAGAACAGTGTTACCGTGTAGCTCACCCCTATTCACATCGCATGTTAACCGCTCCACTGTGTAACCGACCCCTAATCACATCATGTTAACAGCTCCACTATGTAACCCACCCCTGCTCAGATCACATATTACTGGTTCCACAATGTAGCCCATCTTTATCTACTGATTGTGCTGCTATGATGCAGGAAATCATTCAGCAAAGATCTTCTCAAGTCACGCAGAGCTGTCTCCTTCCCTATTCCGAAAGCTCTGTTTTATCTCTTGTTTCACACGCTTCATTCACATGTGCTGTTCTCACTGCAGTCACGAGCACATCCATTTCTCCCTCCATGACTCATATAAACAGTCTCTCTTCCCAAGGCTTCACCTAGAAACGAAAGCCAGCCATGTCTGTGACACTCATTGCTTCAGACTGCGTGAATTTAGCTTCAGGGCCCCTGAAAAAAATGTGCTATATTTAGAAGATTTTCTTGCATTTACCCAAATCTTCGCCATGTAAAGACTGCAGCTGTTTTCCGCATACATGTATATTCTCCATGTGTGGAAAAGACTGTACCTGCAAATCTTCTCACTTTATGTAGTGAGAGCTGCAAAACACACCAGAGGCTAAGAGGGCCATATGTTTATGATTGAAGGGTTGAGCATTGCTAATGCTACACTAGCCTGCGCAAGTGAACTTTGAACTATTAGCAGGAGATGTGGCTGTTACCATTAAAGAGTACAAATCATTTATGCAAATGTGATGGGAATTATGTTATGCTAAAGTGACGTCTCTGAAGCGGTACCATCTAAACACTTTTTCCATCAAACAGTTTGGTTTGCATTTGAAGTATTTTTACCAGATAAATATTCCTAAAAGCATTTCTGGTTCAATGTTTCACTTGAGGTTTGAAATTTTGAACATAGTGCATTAATGTAATAAATGAAAGTCAACGTATCACTAGATTTTCTTGTTCAAAAACCAAAAATGAATATTACAATTTTCCTTAATTTATTGTTTCACTAGTTTGGTATCTGGATACAATCAGATTTGAGCTGATAAGCAAACATTTTATTTTGTTGCTAATTAAATGAATGTTCAGGAAAGGAAAAAACAAAATCTGCTACAAAAATTACCAAACACCTTATATGAAAAGCAACTACACTTTTTAAATATTTTTCTAAAAGCATTTTAGTCATGTAGCCATTACTATCACACCTGCCTCCAGTTAGCACACCTTGAAGCCACACCCACCTACCTGAATGTTAGACACACATCTGCTGACTACACTAAGGACCTCTCTGAATAAACCATTTTGAGATTTGTGGGTCCACTAGCTGCTGAACTCTTGAGTCGAGCTTCTGATTAACTTGTACTTTTTTTCTCAGCTCTTACCTGTTTGTTTGCTTATCGTGATTTGGGCTTTGTGTAAGTATTATCCTGGATTGTTTTATCATCTTAGCTTGTATTTTGATCCTTAATCTTGGATTATGCCCTGCTCTGCACTTAGATCTAGTAACTCTTTCATTAAACTTATCCAGATGTTATCCATCCGTCTAGCTTCCAATAACTTGTCCTTTTCAGGGTCACACGGATCAAGACATTATATATTTAATTATTTTAACTATGTTCAAATACTAATAATAACAAGGCTATGGTAATCCAAAAATAATCCTATGACTGAGCTCATCCAGAATATTTTCCGAAGCCTACCATTAAAACCCAATGCTGCACATACCCGGAGCAGATCTCTGCAGTACCTGATATGTATTTATTTTAAAGTATTTAAACTTCTTCGCTAAATTATTGCCAACACTGCCTACCAAGTTCTTCAGCACAGACTGCTGGATGAGAATCAACACCTCCAAATCAAATTCCATGGTGCTTGCTTGCAAAAGGCTGGAAGAGAAGTGGAAAGAGTCTACTTTAGTGTAGGAGTTTAAATACCTTTGGATCTTTCTCATGAGTGATGATGAGAGAATGTGAGATTGACAAGCAAATCAATTCTGAGACTACAGTTTTGCAGGCACCATGGAGATCTGTGCTAGTGTAGTTTAGTGGTAAACCCAGTAGTAGATGTGACTCATGGTTTACCTCTAAACATGCATCCCTATTCTCAGCTATATTCATCACCTTCGGGCAGAAAAGAACATTGATCAACAACATGTACAAGATGTCACAGCACTGCACCAACACTGCTTACCGAATCTAAAGTCACTTTTCATAGAGTGTGAACCCATTTACTCACCAAGAGAAGTTTCATCTGTTATTTTGGCTGCTGTATACATTTCCCCGTATGTTAATGCACAAGGCACACAACACATACTGGCTGATGATTCTCTGGAAACTGAAATAAAATGTCCAACATCTAGACATTTCACTGTGGGCAACTTAAAATCCTGCAACCTCAAAAATGGATTGCCCAAATGCAAACAGCTGGTCAACTGCCTGACATGGAAGGAGGGTCAATTCAGACCACTTATGTCACCATGTAAGGTGCTTATCATGCTCTCCCTTGAGCCCCCCTCAGCAACTACACTATGATTCAGATGGTGCCCACATGCACACAACAGCTAAAGACAGTCAAACTAACAAGACCCACAGTGAGTTGATGGACACCTGAGGCAGGGGAGATTCTCCAAGGCTGTCTGAGCTACGCTGACCAGGACACCTTGCAAGCTGCCTGTGACCACTTGAATTCATAGACTAACATGGAGCCTCTGTGAGCAAATCTGCCTTCCAACAAAGACTGTGGTGAAGCTGAACCACAACAAGCCAAGGTTTACTGAAGAGCTCAGGTTGTTAAGTTAAAGGAGCTAAAAGAGACATGGTCATGGGAAGGGGAAGAGAGAGGAGTGCTGGGTTGCCAACCAATTCATAAAGTAATAAACGTAGCCAAACGGAAGCCCAAGAATCGAGTCGAACACGGCTTTGCCAAATATAAGCCCTCGGCTGTCTGGAGATTATTAGAATGCGTTACAGGATTCAAGAAAAAAACACTACAATTAACACCCTCCTCCAAACTAGCAAAACAGATCAAAAACCTTTCCATACGCTTCATATTTAAAAACCCCAACCACTACTTACCTTACTGCCAGCCATTATCAATTTACTGTGTGTCAGCAGCAACCTACCTTAACTCCCAGGTTTGCAGGGTCTTCAAAGGCAAAAACATCAGGAAGGCAGGAGGAGCAGGTGGAATCTCATGTGACACTCAGGCAGTGTGCTGGCCAGCTGGCCCTAGATGTCACTGAAATTTTCAGTCATTCCTTAGCACTCTGTAAAGTGCTGACCTGCCTGCAGTCCTCCACTATCATCCTCAGTCCAGAGAAGGAATGGCCCTAACACCTGTAGTCATGAAATGGTTGAAAAGACTCACCCTTTCCTAACTGAAGTTCACTACTAAACCTCTCCTCAACCCACTGCAGTTCACCTACAGAGCAAACCAATCTGCAGATGATGCAGTCAAGTCGATTCCCATTCCATCAGCACTGCTGTTCAGCATGTCTGTCTCCTCTCCCAACTCTTCTACTCATTTTACACCAGTGATTGCGCCTCCAATAATCCCATTGTCATACTGATCAAAATGTAGATGACACAGCTAGGCAGGCCAAGTAGCAAGGTGGGCTATGTGGTTTTCAGACAACAACTTACTTGCTGATCAACTTCCTCAAACATCCACCGGCCCATCCTCCCATATTGATTGATAACTCAGCCATGAAGGCAGCAGAGACTACAAATTCCCGAGAACCACCATCTCAAACAGCCTCAAATGGGAGACCAAGACCACCATCATCTCCTAAAATCCCAAAGGATGTTCTTCCTACATCAGCTGAGGAAAATCAACCCATCCAAACCTGTCCCGACTCTACTCTACAGATCCAGACTCGACAGCTGAAAGTATTCTCATTTCATCCATCATGGTGTGATTAAGCTCATCCCCTGTCTGAGCAAAGGACAGAGGATTATCCAGATGGCAGAGAGGCTGATGGAAAGGAGGTCTCAATCAAAGCACTTTGTGACATTCATGACAATATGGGAAGACTGCTCATAACCCTTCAGACCTGGGTAACTACTTACTGCAGACACTCCCCTCAGGAAAGCAATACAGTTACAGTAGGATCAGTACCACACATTACCAGAACAGGTTTTTTTCTTAAAGGTATCTGTCTTATCAATAAGTCCCATGAGAATCATATTACACACTAACCCTGTGACTAGCACAAACCTAGTGCATTAATTTTTAATCAACATGAATGGCCATTATTCTGATAGTGCTTTCATACAGACTGGGTGCAGTTGATTCTTAGAAGTTTGTGAGTTGTGTTTGTATCTCACATTCTCTTTGTATATCACGGTCTGTGCTGATCTCGCCAAAGAAAATTCTTGTGCACGGCGTACATTCAATTCAATTCAATTATATTATATTTATATAGCACCTTTAACAAAAAGCACTGTCACAAAGTGTTTTACATAGTCCTGGGCCCAGAGTCCCAAAAGAGTAAGTCAAAGGCGACAGTGGCAAGGAAAAACTCCATCAGGAGGAAGAAACCTTGGGAGGAACCAGACTCAAAGGGGAAGCCCATCCTCCTCAGGTCAGCACCAGGCAGGACAAATTAATTAATACAAATCAGAACAATAGATACAAAAGAGCAAGTCCTGTATTAGTCTGGAGGACAGCACGGTCTTGGAGGTTGCAGTCCAGTGATCAGAGCAGGCTCGGTGGCTCAGAAGGCAGCGAGCTGGTCAGACAGGACAGCTGAAGTGGAGGGAGGGTGCTGTAGGCCAGCAGATGATATGAAGATCTCTTGAAACCAAGCCTCCAAGTGAAGCACCCCATAAGAGGGGGGCACGGGGGAAAGAGAATAAGTGTGAGCAGACACATTTGGTGAGTAAAAAGATTCTGATTCTAATTCTGAACATGGTCATGAGAACATGAGGCTGGGCTCACTCACCATGACAGGGTGAGGGGTGCAGAGATCTAGAGGAATCTTGTAACTATGCTGCAGCTCCTTTGAGGAGAGAGGAGCCAGCTGGGGTGGTTCAGGCAATTTATAAGGGTGCCACCTGGACAGCTTGCAAGTGAGAGCTGCTCCAGATACACTGGGAGGAGGCCCCCGGGAAGAGGAGGGATTACATCTCTCAGCTGGCTTGGGAACATCTGGGGATCCCACAGACTGAGCTAGAGACTGCAGTCATGGAGGGTAATGTCTGGTCTATCCTGCTTGACAGGTTGCCAACATGACCTTAACCAGGAAAAGTGCCATGAAGATAATCATGATTTGCATTGCAGCTTATAAATACCCTGTGTTTATTACCATGTTTTCACTTTTACCTATTCCCTTTGCACATACTTTAGTCTCCTTTTAAAATGTTACAGACTTTCATTAGTCAGTGTGCATAGCAAGAATTAATCTATACTTTAAAATTCACTGAGGTTGAGGACTACAACTTGGGGACTGTGAACACACACAATAAAGCACAAACACAACCCATTCTGCACTACTCTCTTGCTTTTCTACTCCCCTTCTAAAGATGCTATTTGGAAACACCTGCAGAAGAACATAGCATTTCACTCTAATTACATTTCAGTCAAAATCCATGGGACACAGTATGTTTCACTATAACAAAATTTTTACTTTTTCTTATTCCTGGGCAGAAAGTGTTATTTCCCAGTTGATTACGCCTAAAGTAAATGGAAAAGACCTATTATTCTCCTCAAAGTTTGCTTTTGTGACCCGGGTAATTGGGGGCTGATACGTAAGAGTGAATTACATTTAAATTTACAGGTCACAAAAGCAAAGTTTGAAAGGAATAATGGCCATTTTCTATACTTTTACACCATAAGCAATTAAGAAATAACACAGGTTGGCATGCCTAGCATCATACACTGTACTTTTGCAGCCATGCTGTAGTAACATGTGCAGAAAGTGGCTTGGCATTGACTTGTTGAAAGAAGCAACAAGCATCCCTGAAGAATACATATAGAAGAAGCTTTTGTTTTGCCAAAATACATATATGTCCTTTAGGGTTAATGGTGCCTACACAGAAGTTTATCAAGCCATGAGCACTAACACACCCTCACACCATGTCAGATGTTTGCTTTTGAACGTAGCATTGATAACATTGGTCACGCTGGCTTTACTTCTTTGGCTTAGAGAATACAATGTCCATTACTTCCATAAAAATTTGAAAGGTTGACTCACCAAACCACAGCACAGATTTCCACTGTGCGTCAGTCGATTTCAGATGGAGCACAGAGAAACTGGTGATGCTTCCAGACATTGTTGACATGTGGCTTCTCCTTTGCATAACACAGTCTTAACGAGCGTTTGTGGATGCAGCGACGAACTGTGTTTATTGACAATGGGTTTCCAAATGTATTCTCTAGCCCATGTGGTTATATCCATCGCAGAAATGTGTCAGTTTTATTTGCAGTGGTGTCAGAGGGATCCACTACAGTATTGGATTCTGACCTCACCCTTATAGTCATAGATTTCATGACTCTTTTAGTAATACTATGCATTATAGAATGTGAAATCTCAGTTTCTTGCAATCGTGCATTTAGAAACCTTGTACTTAAACTGCTGAATTATTGCGCAAAGTGGTGACCATCAACCCATCCTTGCTTATGAATGAATGATTCTTTTGCGGATGGTCTTTTCACACCCCAGAAGGATAGTGTTACATACTGTCAAAATTCCACCATGTCTCATATCCCAGTCCCACCTTTTTTGAAATGTGTTGTGAAACCAAATTTGGAATGAGCATATATTACCAAAAAAATCAATACATTTCCTGTCTTTTTACTGTGCTCAATTTAGTACAGGTCAAAAGACATTTACAGAAAACTGTTGTCTGTCTTTATTTTACATTCCATGTGTTGTCCCGACATTTTTTGAATTGAGGTCTGTAGTTTAAACCTTTATAAACTTCCGTTAAATAAGTACAGCTTCTAGAAACAGGGGCAAGGCAAAACTGCATTAATTAAACTTCTCTGATATTATCATGCTTTAAATAATCTTAGCCTAGATTAATTTGTATTGTTAATTACTGAAATCCACCTGATACCTAGTTTAATACAAAAATAATCACCAAGAGCACTGCCAAATTATTCCTCAAAATTTCAATATTTTACAGCAGGAAGCTATCAAACATTCTACAACAAAATACTCGAGTTTCCTGGCTGACCCAGATGGAACATGACCCTATTAAAAACTGTTTGATCTCAGTGCAGATGGTACTAGGAACATGGATGGACCTTCTGTGTGAGAAGTAACCTCGAGTTCCTCCTGCAGAGAACACAGGTCAGTTCAGCTGAATGCAGACAGACGCTGAAAGAGTTAAACACTCATCATTGCTTGTGAGAATTCAAACCTTCAGAGCTGTGGGGAAATACAGCACAAGTGCTAAGGAATTAAATACTCTTTACTTGGTAAAAGCAAGGCCTTACAAAACCTTATAAAGTGTCAAGAAAAACTAACAACAATTAGCATTTTGTGATCAAAGGGGCTATTTCACTATTTTTGAATAATCAGTATGGGGAGTAGAGAAAGACAGAAACTGCAAGGAATAATTATATCCCAGATGATTGCACTTTAATTGTTTCATTATACAAGACTAACCATTCTTTATAGCGGTTATACAGCTATTATACAGGGTGATACTTCACATTGAAGTACTTTGTGGTAGATGCCTTCTCATCAGAGCAAAGAAAATATTAAAGTCTCAGCTCATGATTTCCAAAGTGTGAAACAGGATGAATAAATTGACAGATGCACTGACCTCATAGAAGCATGGGTGTAACCAGAATGGATCAAGGGCAGAGTAATTATAACATAGCCAAAGGAACAATGAAAGACCTTCAGAGTACAGCGGAAAGATGCAGGGTGGCAGTCCTGGGTTAGTGACACATGCCTTCCAGGCCACAGAAGTGGGGCAGTTTAGCCCATCCATCTTCTAAACCACTTATCCATGAGGGTCACGGGGAACCTGGAGCCAATCCCAGCTGACTTTGGGCAAAGGTCATCCAATCCACTACAGGGCCAACACAGAGATGAACACCCATCCACACTCACACCTATGGGCAATTTAGAGTAGCCAATTGACTGATACTGCATGTCTTTGGATTGTGGGAGGAAACCCACACAGGCACGGGGAGAACATGCAAACTCCACCCAAAAAGGCCCCTGTCGGTGGGGAGGACCAAACGCAGAACCTTCTTGCGGTGAAGCAGACATGCTAACCACTCAGCCACCGTGCCACCACAGTTTAGCCCCACGGTCCCCAAAGATCCAGCCACATTAGTGTCATTGCATTAGCTGCTACAAGGCCACTTGGCAAGTTCAGTTCAACACTCATTAGAAATTGGTGTCCAGGAGCTTGGGAAGACTTGCTATCATAAACAGGCTTCCCCCGGCATTCTCCCAGATTGGTAAGCCTGCAAATGAATTTGAGCTTGAACAAGTATCATTAAATATTGATCACTAACTTTGCAGCAGTCTTGACTTGGTTGTTCCTCTTAAGAAGAAAATGCTTAAAGATAAGAAATATGCTACTTGGTATACTGACCATACCTGTGAACTTAAAAACGCCTCAAGAAAATTGGAGTGTAAATGGTGTTCATAAAACTTGAAGGTTTTAAAAATAGCATGGAAAGAGAGTATTTTAAAGTACAAAGAAGCCTTGATCACAGCTAGATCCACGTCTCTCCCGGCTGATAGAGAATAACAAAAGTAATGCTAGGTTCCTGTTTGATTCCGTGTCTAAACTAACTAGGAGTC